>VZZY01023128.1:0-41750 GCA_013400335.1 Eurystomus gularis
GAGACCTTATTGCTCTCTTCAGCTACCTGGAAGGAGGAGTAGAGAGGTGGGGGTCAATTTGTTCAACCAAGTAACAAGTGATAGGAAAACAGGAAACGGACACAAGGGGGAAAGAAAGTTTAGATTGGATATTAGGAAGAATTTTTTTACTGAAAGTGTTATCAGGCATTGGAACGGATTGCCTGGGGCAGTGGTGGAGTCACCATCCCTGGGGGTATTTAAAAGATGCATAGATGTGGTGTTTAGGGATATGGTTTAGTCAACGACCTGTCACTGTTAGGTTAATGATTGGACTTGATATTAAAGGTCTTTTCCAATCTAGGCAGCTCTGTGATTCTGTGAAGGATGTTACAATGCTGCTGACAGTAAAAATTGTTAAAAAGGTATTTTACCATTTTTGCCAAACTCTAGTTTTGTTCTAGATATTTTCAGCATGACTTTATGTATAGACATGTGAAGTATTTCTTAGAATCATAGAATCATATGGGTTGGAAAATACCTTTAAGATCATCATGTCCAACTATAAACCTAACACTGCCAAGTACATCACTAAACTATGTCCTTAAGCACCACATCTATGTGTCTTTTAAATACCTCCAGGATGGTGACTTGAGCATCTTAACCTAATGGGCTTCATTAATTTGGAATGAAAATGTCCCATAATACAATATTACCTTCAGAGCTAAATACAGTTCCTTATATAGGGAGAAGCCATATTTTTCCAATAACAAAGGCCATTCATAATTTTCTATTATATGAATGTTTCAAGTTCTTACAGTTAGTCCAATTATAAGTATTTAGATTAATTTTTCAGTTCTTTAATTTTGTATTTGATATTTGCCCTACATTTAATTTTTTTAAAACATTTATTCAAAATCAAAAACAAAACCCAAGATTATTTCCAAGATTTAGATCAGATGCTGAGTTTCTCCTGTTAAAAACTCTTATATCAGTTTCACTGAGAATTTTTAACTTCTGTGTTGTGAAGCAAGGACTTGGGATTTAATTAGAAGGTGGACAGGTGTTTTTTACTAGATTTGCTCTGTCACATTAAGGCTTTTGCAGAGCATTTGTGCCAATGGCTGGACATGGCATCTATACTGGAAGTTAAGATGGGTAGGAATTGACCGACTGAAAGAGGCTAAATGGCCATGAGGATTGGGACCAGGAAAAAGATTTTGTGGAAGTTGATTCTGAGAGGAATAACCAGGAAGGAGGTGATGAGATGGAAAAAGAGTGGGAGAAGGTCAGCCTAAAGGGAGATACAGACCAGTTGTTTCCACTTACTTACAAAAATAAACCAACCAAAAACAAAACCACAAAAATAAAAGCCCCCAAGCCCTAAACCAACCAACAAAAAAAAAAAAGCCCCCAAAGAAATGAACTCTGTAATTGCCATATGCCTGCTGACAGCAAACATCTGCGGAACAATCAAGATACATCTTATCCTGAAGAATTTTGTCAACTCAGAAACATGAATTGCCTACCATGGGTAATACCTTTAAGTCTAGACAGGTGGCTTGTACTGTGTTGCTAAAACTTGACACTAGTTTTTAGGTACTACAAGTTACTTCTTATTTCTTCAGTTACATTTAAAAAAAAAAAATCTTACTAAGAATAATTGCAAAACTATCAACTGAAGATTGCATTCAAGCATTTTTCTAATTCTGGGGTGTTCATCTTAGCACAGTTGCCATAGAAACATAGCTTCATAGAGTATCTTGATTTGGAAGGGACCCATAAGGATCATCGAGTCCAACTCCCTGCTCCTCAAAGGCTTGCTTAAAACTAAATTATATGACTAAAAACATCATCCAGATGCTTCTTGAACTCTGATAGGCTTAGTGCTATGACTACTTCCCTGGGAGCCTGTTCCAGTGACCAACCACTTTGTCAGTGAAGAAACTCTTCCTAATGTCCAGTCCAAACATCCCCTGATGCAGCTTCATTCCATTTCCATGTGTCCTGTCATTGGTTATCAGAGACACAATCAACACCTACCCCTCTACAGTCCCCCTTGAGGAAGCTGTGAACTGTGATGAGGTCACCCCTCTGCCTTCTTTTCTCCAGGCTGAACAAGCCAAGTGATGTCAGCTGCTCCTCATTAAGTCTTACCCTCAAGACCTTTCACTATCTTGGTGGCTTCCTCTGGACACACTACTCCATGGTTTTTTTCATATGTATTTCTTCTGTAACGCCACAGTTCATGTTTTAAAAATGAGTGCCAGGAATCTTGAAAAGTGTATTTTCAGAAGAACTAAAAGTAAAAGTGGACAGAAGACAGGAGATAATAATTTTTAAACCTAAAGGGTTAAACTGAGGACAGCATACTGAGGGAAACAGGAGAGAAAAGAAGGGAAGAATAGGCACAAGATTGGATATGCAAGTTTTAAAAGGCAAGTGAAATTACTGGACTTCAGTGCCTTTTAAACCACACAGGTGCAGAGTTCAAAAGAAGTTTTAGAGCAGTTAGATTGGATACCAGTGTCCAGTTTAACCATGGCCAAATGGAAGACAGTGTGGGCTGCAAACTTGGCTGAGATGTCAACAAATTTCTTGTTGACAGCCCACATTGGCAACACTGTATGCCTGTTTTGCAGTCAGATGTAATTCTGATTAGCATATACATATTTTCTAGGAAACAGAAAGAGCAGGGTAATGTGACTTTATCATGGTGTTTAGAGCTGAAAGGAGAGGACTGTCATATCTAACAATACAATGCAGAGAAATGTAGTATTACATCTTCAGATAGAATATTAACTTAGCATTTATATTTCTTAAGACAAAAATAGTTGTCAAATTCATGCTTCATTTGAACATGTTGCCTTAAATGAATTAAGTCTCGTATGAAATGTTTGGTACTATGTTACTTGGGTTGTCAGACTAAATATTCAGAAAGGTTTGTCCCCTTGACACCTACATCACTACTGTAATTTGCAAATGATGCTCAGATTAAACATTTGAAAAATACTCTTCTGGACTAGAGTACAGTTATACATAAACATGGTTTATTGTATCCTCAGTTAGGCACAAACATGTTTTGTTGTATCCTCAGATTGACTATTTTTTTTGGTCTTGTTTTCTCAAACTGATGATAAGAACAGCCACACTGGTTCAAAATGAGACTCCGTCTAGCCTGGTGTTCTTCTTCCAGCTGTGGCCATCAGCAGACACAGAAAAGCCTAAAAAGAGATCAAGTATCTGCATCTACAGGTTGCATCTACGATACATTTTGGCAAGTTCCTTGAGGATGCTGGTACCTGTTCTGTGAAAAAAAACATCCCTGCGTTTGTTTAGAAACTCCTGTTGTCTTCTTTTCATGTTTTTCTTTCTTCTTATAGAAGAGAGAGTGAACAGTGGATTATGTTACCTCTTTCTGATTTTGTAGAACTTGATTATATCCATCTAAATCCTTTGTTCCCAAGCTGAGGAGATACTCAAATTTTGTGATGTGGAATCCACTTCATACTTCAGTTTTTCTCTGAACATATTGCAGTTTTCAAATATCTCTTTTGAAATGAATTGCTGTAATTTGTACTGTTATTTTATATTTTTTTTATATATTCATATTCAAACCCCACCTCTGAAGAAAATTTCGTAGTGTTTGCAGAGCATTACTGAATCTGAAAGCCTTATGAGCAGACAGCAAGAAGTGTAAGAGCTCTCCGTTTACAAGAATGTCAGTTTGAGATGATGTGGATCAATGTACAATGTGCAAAGCTGACAGTTCAGGTCAATGCTCAGGCAGTATCAAAGCATTTTTTTGCTAATGTTGATGGAAAGGTCACAGAGAGCAGAGATTGCCAGGTATGAACAGAAGAGCATGGATCCAGTAGATCTAGTCAGAAAATTCCTATTTATTTAATGGACCCAAGATACATCCTTGCTTTTCAAGAGAAAAAAATAATTTAAAAAGAACATAAAAATAAAAAGCCTTTAATTTATATTTTTACTTTTCTGATTTGTTTATAAAGATTTAAATGATTCCAGATTCTCTCAAGTTTTGGTCTGGATACAGAAATAGAGAATGGCAATTTTTGCACTTAACTTCAACTCGTGTAAGAGATATGAAGAAAGGCTGCAATTTCAGCTGTAAACAAAGAGGAAGGAAGAAAAAGATAGCTTTTTAACCCATTTGTTGCAACATTAATAATTTTTCTTTTTTTCTTCTTCTCTGTTTTACTAATATTTTGCATTAATTTGATTCCAGATTAAATCCTACTTGTCTGTATGGAATGTACTTATTTTAAAACATTCTTTCCTACTTTATTCCAGCATTCAGAATATAGCAGAAGTTTTAATATTAAAAATTAATTTCCTGTTTACACCAGAACAAAGCTTCAGATAATCTTATTGCTTTTCCTATCGAATTTTAGATTTTTCCTTTTGTCCACTTTGATTTCTTGAAATCCCCTTGACAGCTTAGAAAAATAAGAAGCATATGTAAGCTTCACTTTCAAGCTATTACACCTTTTTTTTCTGACACAAAAAATAATTTTTATGATTGTCTTTCCAAGGTGGGTAAATGTATGCATTTGACAACCAGCAGAGTTTTTCAGTCTCAGGGATAACTTAATGATACCAAAGCATGCCCTATATGTACTTTCATCTACAAAAAGCATGAATTAATGAATAGATGTTTGTTCTGCATGAAGTTAACCTTATAGTGAAAATTTTAACTTTCAGAAAGCTTCCTCTACATAAGGGACAGATTTAAACAACTATTCTCAGTTGTGCATAATCAATGTTAAGAACCAACTTCTATTTAGTTGAAAGCTCTTCCTCTCCTTCTTTGCCTTTTGGGGGTAAAAAAGGAGTGAGTTTTTAAAATAGCATCAATCTAAACATATGACAAGCTGAAGAATAGCTGTAATTTAATTATTCTTCAATAATAAAGAAAGTAATTTTTAGTTGCAGCTTGGAACTGTCTTCATGTAGAAGACTGGGATTGTTTAACTTCAGAGCAAAATGGTCTTACAGGAGCTGTTTTTATTTTGTTTTCTTGAATGGAGAAAAATAATATTCCTTTTAGCTGTCTTTAAATAGAGCTATCTTTGAAGTACTCATTTCCATTTTCAAAGAATATTTATTTGTTGCTGCCTCTGAGATATATTTTTTTTTAAAAAAAAGTGTTTGTTGTTTTCTCTCACTTAGGACATTATATTTACAAGGAAAATTGGTTGTAGTAATACAATGCAAGGTATCTCAAGGAAAAGCTCACTTTTCTTCAAACCAATGTTTAGATAAAAATCCTGTGAATGAGAACAGTGGAGCAAGACAAAAATTTGTTCAACTGTGTTATTTATCAGCTGCCTAAACTGTCTTGTTAGAAATAACACATTTTGAACTTCAGGTACATTTTAAATGGCTTTGCTGATTTCAAGGCTTAGAGGAGATAATGAATTGGACTAATTGAAGACACTGTAGTTTATGTAATGACAGGAGCAAAATGAAAGTTAGTGGAAAATATACAAGTGTTTACTATTAGCTGCAAAAAGACTCTGACTTATAAGAGCTCAAGCAGAAGTCCTGAATTGTCATAAAGTTTATTAAGTTCTATTTTGTTTGGAACAAAATTTTTTTATGTTTAATGTCATAACAAATTTCATTTTTGTCCTGTAATTCATTATCCAATAATAAGCCATGAATTGGTCAGCCCATTATTGAACTACTTCTATACTTGATAGTAGTAGCTTTTGTGCTCCAGTGGAAACATAGAACTGATTAGATGAGAAGAAAAAAGTATACTAGTTGTAATTAAAAAAGAGGAAACAATTATTTCTGAAAATATGAAGAAAATCCCCACATAAATGTATCATACAGAATGCTACTTTAAGGTTCTCTGAAAGAGTAATCCCATTGCTGAAAGCATTCCTAGGTTTCTTTGTGTACCTGGCAAACAAACAGTAGGTTCATCTCTAGAATTAGTCAGTTCATAGGAAGAATATAAAATCCTGTATAAAAAGTGTATAGTCATAAAAAGATGTATAGGATGTCGAGAAGTGTAATTCTCCTAATCAGATTCAAAACCATTTTATATATGCTTTTTGAATATTCACCACTTTTCTGCTCACTAGGCTTTTCATTTTATATGATAAATTAGACATACTTTCATAATACCACAAAACTTTATTTTTAGTTCCTTGTGCTTGCTGTTTAGAGGAAGAAAATTAGACTAACATAAACATGACTTGTTAAAATTTGCAAAATAATAGCAACAGTGTAATTTTTGACCCTGGTGACTTTTTCAGAGGCAGTTTTGATATTGACCAATCAGTTGCTAGTGATACACTGATGAATGACTTAAAGAAAGTGAATGAGTGCATTAATTATTTTTCATGGAAAAAACAGAAGGAAACAATATGTGACTACAGGAAGGGAGCTGTTAGTCCTCTCACACACACACACTACCTCTTGAAAACGTTCTTTAATATGAGGGTAGTTGATCACTGGAATAGATTGCCTAGAGATGTAGTAGAGGCCCCATCCCTGGAGTCATTCAAGGTCGGGCTTGATGGGGCTCTTAGCAACCTGACTTAGTTAACTGAGTCTCTGCTTATTGTAGAGGAGTTGAACTAGATGACCTCTAGAGGTCCCTTCTAACCCAATACATTCTATGATTCTATAATTCTATAATGAGGTTGTATATGCTATTCCATATATGTAGTATATCTATAGGCTAGTTCTGGCATTTCCCTTACCCAAGTTTTTAATAAAAGCCAAGATTTCCATTGGCTAAGATACTACAGAGCTGCAATACTCCTAGAGCAGTGTGTCTGTCATTCTGCCATCTATTAGGCATAAAGGTAACAGAAAATATTAAAATATTTTAAAAATTAGTATGCAGAATTTAAATCATATCTATAGTAAGAAACTCTTGGCATTGGTTTATGTTTAATTTAGGCTGAATAGGACTGTGAATACTTTCTTGTGTAACTCTGCCTGTATGAAGGATAAATTCAGTGTCAGCTAGACACAAAAAATGGGATTTCCAAACTGATTCCTCTGTTTGCTGACTTGAATCCCTGTCAAGAATTGTGGGTGTCTTTTCATCAAGTTCCTCAAGTAAACCTCTGTGGTGAAGTGCCTGTACTTGCAGGATAGCTCCATCTAAAGTGTCCCAGAAGTGCTGAGGACATAGGTGTCCTCTTAGCCTGTTTCTTGTTAGCAGCTAGAGACTATAAAGAAAAAGCAAAGCCTATTTGCTATGCAGAAGTCTGAACCCTTCAGGGCTCAGAAACCTGCTTTTTGTCTTCTGAAAAACTGCAGAACAGTCAGATTTATTTTAAGACACAGCAAAATCCTATCCAGCTCAATAACACACTGTGTAGCCCTCTCCAGCAGTATGGTGAATCTCAGTAAATCCCTGTTGTCTCTTGGGAGAACTCTGTAGTCACTGGAGTAAAGATTAGACAGCTGTAGGCATGCTCAGTTTCTATTACCAACACGGTTTTACATGGCAGCAAATCCTTAGGGATTCACTGGGATGAGAATTCCCTGGGATTCACAGGCAGAGAACAACTCTTTCAAATGTGAGTTAGGGCAATCACAGGAGGAAAAGTCACTGTAGTTTCTGGTACACATCCATGAGACTATTATGTGCTTTATCTGGGGAATGTTTCATATGGGGATTATTATAAAATATGCAAATGGGCCTTGAAGGAGTGGGAACTTTCTTTTCCCTTTTTTTTTTTAAGGCCAAAGCTGTGAAAAGTTGATCCATTCTATTTTTACGAATTCCAGATAAAGCATATACATGATAGTTTAAAGACAGATATAAAGGATATTTTACTTAGTTAAACGTCTATGTAATATTTAAGTGGATCCCAGCATTCCCTTTGAGGAAAGTGAGCAGAGACTTCTGTTAATAAATTGAGAAACTGGAAATGCCAAATAGAGAAAATAAGTTTATGAGGAAAAGCTTGCTAAGAGCACATGTAGTGCACGGGTGACTGACCAAATGTTTTGTCAAGATCTCTCTCCTTGTGAAAATCCAAACTGGAAGATGTTTCAAGAAAAATGACAGTTCTGGAAACCTGGATTGGGGGCTTACATGAATTGCTTAAATAAAAGTAGATCTACGAGGACTGTCTGACATGACGCTGGATCTCCGAAGAATCAGTCAGGCCATCAGCCTGCTGATGCTATGGGAAAATATTGGGTGGTATTTCGGATTTCAGATATAAGAACAACTGTCATCTGTCCTGATTCAGTAGGTGTCCTTCTACCTAGCAGCAGCTCAATGTGATCTAATATAACATTTATAAAGCCAAGAGACCAGTGGACATATATTCCATATAATCTGAAAAGGAACCAGTGCTAGGTTTCAAGATGATGTATTTTTTTTACTGAACAGTAAGATTTATTATTCTTTCTGTGACAGATGCAAAAGAAATCTTTTTGAGATGCCACGAAAATTGTGTATAACAACACACAGGGAGTTTTATGGATGCACAAAATGTTGCTGTGTTCCTTAAAAGTTAGTAGCTTATGTGGAGAGGAAAAGGGAGTATTGAGAAAGTAAAGTTATACTGTCTTTGGGTTGACAGTATAGAAATAGGCAACGATTACAATTGATCAGTTGTTTCTCCTTAGATGCCTATGTCTAGGAAAGGTGATGCTACAATAATCATCTAACTTGAAGAAAGAAAGGAGAAATCAAAAAAGAAAGTAGTAGCAGTAAAAATGAAATTAAAAGGTACTGGCAGAATGTTATTTGTATGGAAAAAATAAAGTACAGTAAAATACAGTGTTCACACACAGTGGTTGCCACGCACAGAGAAATTGTCCAAGCTGCCAAGGATCAGATCAGGAAAGCCAAAGCCCTGATGGAATTAAATTTGGACAGGAACAACAAGGACAACAATAAAAACTTCTATAGGTATGTCAGTGTTAAGAGAAGACTGGGGAAAATGTAGGCCCTCTCTGGAAGGAAACAGGAGACCTGGTTACCAGGGAGATGTAGAAGGCAAAGGCAGGAACTGAGAGAATGAATAACCACCCACTGTAGCAGAAGGTCACATTTGATACCATTCAAGGAACATAGAGGTGTACAAGTTCATTGGACTTGATGAGATGCATCTGCAGGTCCTGAGGGAACTGGCAGATGAAGTTGCTAAGATACTATCCATCATATTTGAAAAGATGTGGCAGTCTGGTGAAGTTCCTGCTGACTGGAAAAGAGGAAATATAACCCACATTTTCAAAAAGGGAAGAAGGAAGAACTGTGAAACTTCTGGCCAGTCAGTCTCACCTCCATGCCTGGCAAGATCACAGAGTGGATCCTCCTTGAAACTATGCTGAGGGACATGGAAAATAAGGAGGTGATTGGTGACAGCTAACATGGCTTCACTAGAAGCAAATCATACCTGACAAATTTGGTGGCCTTCTATGACAAGGTTACAGTGTAGGTGGGTAAGGGAAGAGTGATTGATGTCATCTACCTGGACTTGTGCAAAGCATCTGACGTTGTCTTGCATGGTATCCTTGTCTCTAAATGGCAGNTGACAAGGTTACAGTGTAGGTGGGTAAGGGAAGAGTGATTGATGTCATCTACCTGGACTTGTGCAAAGCATCTGACGTTGTCTTGCATGGTATCCTTGTCTCTAAATGGCAGAGACATGGATCTGATGGATGTACCACACAGTGGATAAGTAATTGACTGGATGGTCACACGCAAAGAGCTGTGGTTAATGGTTCAATATCTGAGTGTAGACCAGTGACAAGTGGCATTTTTCAGGGGCTGACATTGAGATCAGTGCTGTTTAACATTTTTGCCAGTGACATGGACAGTGGGATTGAGTGCATTCTCAGCAAGATTGCTGATGAGAACAAGCTGTGCAGTGTCATCCAGAAGGATCTTGACAGGTTTGAGACATGGGCCCATACAAACCTCATGAAGTTCAACATGACCAAATGCAAGGTCCTGCACCTGGCTTGGCACGATCCTAAGCACAAACACAGACTGGGTGATAAATGGGTTAAGAGCAGTCCTGTAGAGAAGGACTTGGGAGTACTGGTTGACGAGAAGCTCAACATGACCTCGTAATGTGTACTTGCAGCCCAGAAAGCCAACTGTATCCTGGGCTGCATCAAGAGAAGCATGGCCAGCAGGTAAAGGAAGGTGATTCTCCCCCTCTATTCTACTCTCGTGAGACCCCATTTAGAGTAGTGTGTTTAGTTCTGGGGGCCCCAGCACAAGAAGGATGTGGACCTGTTGGATTGAGTCTGGAGAAAAGTCATGAAGATGACCAGGGGCCTGGAGCACCTTTCCTATGAGGACAGGCTGAACAAGTCCAGGCTGTACAGCCTGAAGAAAAGAAGGCTCCAGGGAGACCTTGTAACAGCCTTCCAGTACTTAAAGGGGGCTTACAGGAAGGATGGGGAGGGACTCCTTATCAGGGAGTGTAGTGATAGGACAAGGGGTTTTTAACTGAAGGAGGGTAGATTTAGATTAGATATTAGGAAGAAATTCTTCACTATGAGAGTGATGTGACACTGAACAGGTTGCTCAGAGAAACTCTGGATACTTCCTCCCCAAAAGTGTTGAAGGTCAGGTCAAACAGGGCTTTGAGCAATCTGATCTAGTGGGAGATGTCTCTGCCCATGGCAGGATGGTAAGAACTAGATGATCTTCAAGGTCTCTTCCAATCCAAACCATTCTATGATTCATCAAAATGCAGAGTAAAATTATACAGGTATGTTTTCAGCTGGAATAAAAACATGCCAAGCAAAGAATTTTTCTGTGGATAATTACTTTCCTTACTAGCAGAAAAATAGAGGAACTCCCTCTTCCATAAGGTAGTTAAAACCAAGAAAGTAGGTTTCTGTTGCATTTTCTGGACATGAAAAACAGCCTAAGCAATTCTGAGACAGTCACATAGGTACACTTCATAGGCGTCTTTTCAGTATAGGCAGTACGACTATGCTATCTTTGCCATCTGTACCTCACTGTGGGCCTGGGCCATTTGTATATTCAAATGAAGTACCTGCTCTAGCTCACCTGTTTGTTTTAATTGTATCCATGCTTCACTTGAGCAACACACCCTGCTCATCCGTTGTCACCACTATTACACATAGTTGTATTCCTACTGCAATGGGTACATGTTATGGGTTTAGCATGCTTATGTGAGCTCATAGCACTGAGTACTGAAGATTCAGGATTCAGATTTAAATCAGAGCCTCCATGCTGACACCGAGTGTGTCATTTATACTCCTTTGCTTTAGAGTGGATTTTCACTTCAGGTAGAGTTTGCTCTATTTACAGCACATTTTAATTAAGATATAGGTAAAAGTATCATAAGCAGAATAAGTTACCTTAGGAAAATATTTAGGAAATAATATCAGAGAGATAGCAGGTGCTGAACTTTAATATATTATTTATTGCTTTCTCTAGTTTATCAGGAGACAAAGTTGGCAATTTTGGGTGAAAAATATAAAAAGGAAAATTTTTACTTCTTTCCTGACTTGGCTTTTACTTTGCCATAACAGGCAATACCTTCTGCTGATGGAGTGGTTTTGCTATCTCTCAGACATCAGAATCCATCGAATTTCTTGAATGAAGTATGGCTACTAGCCACAATTGCTCTCATTACTGAAAACAGCTCACTGTATTTAAGAGAAGGTCATTTCCATTCTGTAGTAAGACTCTAAATTAATACAGTAGTTATGGATTTGGAGGTATATTTTATTTTGGAGCTGTGGAAGAGCAAGTACAATCAGCCGATTTTTAAAACTTTATTGGATATGCAGTAAACTCTATGACTAATTTAAATAGGCACTAATCTTGTTGACATACCTTTTTAAAATTTGTCCTATAAATGTAGTTTCATAATCAGTTTCTGTCCCGTCTAAATAAATGTGATGAGAAAATAGGATAAGAGTGTCTTTCATAACTGCAGGTACAACTCAAATATTCATCACCAGGCTTTAAAGGATATAGTTTTCAAAAGGTGTGTAAGAATGATTTCCTTGTTCTTTTGATTTTCTTTTTTCACTCCTCTAACAGTTAAAGATAAAAAAGAAGGGACTCCTCTAATAAAGATTAAAAAAGAGGACATAGGGAAGGAAAGAGACATACAGCAGTTTGTAATATTAAGGCTCTCTCTGCTTTTCTCTTGGTCCCAATACTGGGACACAGAAACCAGAGTATGTTAGATCTATTTTTAAGAACAGAGAGGCCTTAGACAGAGCCTCCCTTACATGTGTTTGCTTTGAATTCCTTCTGAAAGTTTGGTGGAGCTGTAAGGTTAACTCTATGGCAGGAAACTTTCTGATACAAACATTGATCTCTTAATTGCCTTAGAAGTGCTAAAAAAATTAGAAAGTTTTGTGTTCCCTTACAAGAACTGGAAAATATATACATGAGTCCTTTGATTGAAATCTAGACTCACCCCTTGTTGGAGTTAACCATTTTGTTATTTACTTAGCCACATGGGACTTTGTCTTAAAAGATAATAAGTCTTTAATCTCCTCATTCTATGCTCAGACACTCCTAGATTGGAACTTTAAAAAATCGCTAATCACTGCATAGTTACAGAGGCTTGATATAGTCTCCTCAGGGCAGCCTTGAAAGCCATTTCTCACTTGTGATTACAGACAATGACTTTCTTCCTCAACAGGCCTCATAAAGTCAAATATATTACATGTGAGACATTCAGATAACATTGTAATAAGTGCCATGCAAGTATTTTAGGTAAGGTGTTACTCCTATTACATTTATTAAATATTGATTTAAAAATTGATAGCATCTAGACCATGTTTTTCAGTCACCACTGTAGTCTTCAGTATTGGAAAAGGTGATAGTGCAATGTAGTAGTATAAAAAATAGCTTCAAAGCTTATATAAAGGGTTTGACATGGATTCACAAATATCTTCTTTAATCTAAATCTTCAGCTTTCAGTGAGAAAATTTCAGCTACAATTTCCCTATCATATTATTATTTATATTTTCTCATCTTTTGCTGTAGATTTTAATTTCCCACTGGAAGAAAACAAAAATTGATAAACAACAACAAAATCTACACAGCAGGAATATCTGCTTAAGTTTACCTGAATCTAAGGTTCAAGACAAGGATGTTATCTTTGAGTACATTTGAATCATAGAGGTTTTTAGTGGTTTTCTTTCCTGTTTTTCTTTCTATTGTATGTAGAAAGTATGTGAAAAATTCTTCAGGGAAAGACGATAGAGTTCTAATATACCTCTTAGTGGGATTTTTGTGGTATTTCTGAAGTTTTACTCGTGGCAGCAAATGAAACCTGAACTCCACTTTCTACACAATAAAGCATATTGGCTTCCATTAATTTTTTGGAAGAGAAGGGAATAATAACTCCTGTGCATTCATAGGACTTCAAGAAGACTATAATTTATGTGGCGGAAAAACCCCAAACTTTATTTATGGAAAAATACTTGGGAATACTAAGTCTTTGAACCGGTTAAGGAATCACTTTATAAAAAAAAGATTTTATGTGGATCCTTTAAGAGGTTACTCCAGTAGGGTTTCAGTTATTCAGAATATTATTTTTACATATATTTCAACCTAAATCTTCTCAAATTCACAGTGTTAATTTTTTTCTGATAAACTGTGTGCCAACTAGTTCCTGCATGACTTAAAGAGGAAAGGTTATGACTGTCTTTGCACTTTTCTAGTCCTTTTCCTCAGACAACCTTAAATTCAAAACCTTTTTACAGCCCAGTACCAGGACAGATGATCCATCATTGAAAATATAATATTTTATGCTCTTCAAATAATTTATACCAAATTATTCAGTATTTTAATTACAATATATTGAATAATGAATATTTAATTGCTCCTAAGTATATCCATAGATTAAAAAAAGCTAGCAAAAAAACTCTTGACTAATAAAGAAATTTCAATGAAATAGAAACTTTTCTGAGGGATTTTCTACATAGAAAAACAAGACAAATGAATTCAATAAAGTATTAGTCCATTTATTCAATTCACTTGGAAGGTCAAAGTTTCTAAGAATGATTTTATTTTTAGGTGATGCAATCTGAAAAACCTTTATCCCCTGCAAGTCAGGTTCATTCTAAGTTTGTATAATCTCTTCAGAAATTTAATGAAATATTAGTTGCATTTGCAAATCTTATTGGTCTCTCTAGGTTATCAATCTATCTTTCACTTCCGTACACTACGGAGAAAAAGGTAGGTAATTAATAGATTTTCCACATTATCCAAGAAGAATTATTTCCAAGACAATACAATTGCTTTAATATAGGCTCATAATTTTCTTCTTCAAAACAAAATACATCGAGCAAACTCCTTCCCTGAACTAGGAGATATCAAGTAAAGCCCTTTGTTATCCTAGGAGAAAGGAAAGCTTTCTCTTTTATAACATGTAGCAAAAGATGTGGTATAAATGTAAATTCTGTAATGATTCATAGATAAGGATTTTCTTTTTCTCCTTTGAGTTGCTCACAATCAGGAGGACAGGTTTTTTTTTGGTTACTCCAGTTTCTGAGCTTGCTCTTCTAACACAGAACAGGACACTCGCTGCACCTGAGCAGCTACAGCACAATTCAAGGGTTTGTTTATTTGGTGAGAATCTCAGCTGCAGCAGTTATTGTGAAGTTTGTGATCTTGACAAAACTGAACAAGAAGATAACATTTGTTGTATCTGCGGGTGCCAGAGGGAAATCAAATCAAAGTTAATAAGTGATGCACACTGCTGAAAATATGGTTACAGTTTGAAGATCTGCTGTTGTTCCTGCTGCTGCAATCAAATCTAGACCTAAAGGCAGTAAAAGCTACAAAGGACAATTCTTTGGGAACACAACTCCAGTACTTGGTAGATGGATACATGTAAGTCAGTTGCTGCCATCTATTTGTAAAACAGTACCAAAGGTTTCTGAACATAAAAATTGTATTGCACTAGAAGTTCATCTATAAGAAAGATTTTGCTGCCTCAGCAAGACTGAATCAATAGTGTGGTTGTGTTATAAAATGCATTTATAGGTCATGTATGCATTTGCAGAGGAAAGACATCTTACATACCATACACCTGTAATCCATGTGTTCATTTTTCAGGTGTTTTGTTTTTCTGTTCTGAAAATGTCTCTTCTCATGAAATTAAACAAACATGCAAGTGTTTAAACAGGTGACATAAACTGAGAATTTGGTAAACAGTATTGCTCATTTACACCCTTTCCTTCCTTCCTTCTGATGCTATCATTGCTTGTAAAAGACTCTAGTTTATTTTTTGAGATTATGAGAGAAAAAGTCATACGTGTCCCTTTAATAATTGGTTAGAAGTGTTATTCTTGCCATGTCACTGACTGAATAAAGTTTTGAGTTCTTCAGTATTAACAAAATTATCTTGGGAAATTGTAAGAAATTTGTTGCTTCTGGCACAATGTACACTTTCTGTTCTCTATTTTCCAAAAGCCAATTGGTAGCAAAATCAGCATACATTGTGAACTAATGGCAGCAGTGACCTTGACAGAAATCTTTAAATGGGAGTTACTATTGATTCAGGAGTGTCTGATAATGCTGTTTTGACACTTAAGTAAAATGTTTTATCTATCATGGTTTCCTAACCTGTCATGGAATTGCATAGCAATGATTCAAATACACTATCGTATTTTGCACTGATAATATATTATTAATAAATTTCATGACTAGGAGAAGTGGTGTCTATTTGTTTTCAAATTTTCCGTTAACAGGTAGTTAAGTATAGGTTTAAAACAAAGTTGTCTTCATACTTTCAAGTAGTAAATTGTCACTTTACAAATGTAACGTTATGCTTGTGTATAGTAATGGAAGTCTTATAAAGAAAAAACATTGCCTTTAATAACATCTCAGGAAGAATTCCTACTTGTAATTGACACAAGATTATTATTGTTCTGTTATTGACAGATTATTTTATATCTATTGTGACAGGCTTTAATTTGTAGTGCTTAATAAAAAAATAAATGACTTATCAGAGCTATAAAGTATTAAGTTGTTTCTGCTAGAGAATTTGAAACATCAGTAGCTGATACACCATACCATAGCAGTAGTACAAATCATGTCCGTGTTAGCATCCAGGAACATAGCTCTCACATTCAGTTGCAAGAGTAATTTCTGAGTGTTTAATACAATATTTGGAGTTTATTTGTATATTTGCCTTTATTTGACATTCCTCATAGTGATTTCTTCAATTTCTAAAGCATGAACAAAGATTCTTCAACAAAATGCCAAGAAAGTGTTACTGTCTTAAGTTTTGAATAAAGCTATTGAAAGGAAACGTGCTCAACTGTTTCATGTCCAGTGATACAGCTGTCTGATCTTTCAAGTTAGATGTTTGAAATAAGCAAAAGTTTTTTGTCATTCTCAACATTTGCAACACCAAAGCATATTTTGTAGTGCAATCTTGATGTTTGCTCTTCCTTTATGACTGCCTCTAAGCCTACATTTTTCTAAAATATTTTAAGCACTTTGTTAAAGCACAGTTTTAAGATCTGCAACAACAGAATCCACTCAATTATCCCATAAGAGCAGATATTATTAAGATATTATTTCAGCTTTCCCAGATATGTCATAGCAATGGAAATATCTGTAAGGATTTGTGAGTATTCTTCCTAAAATTCCTCCTTTGTCATGATGGCTGCAATCTCTTGATAAACTAGTTTCTGAGCCTACCATGTTCATCAGCATTTTTTGTTTCTATGGAGTCCTGTATGTACCTTTTGACTCCCGTTAACTTTAATTTTTATGGGTCTTAGAGTAATAGACATATTTACTAAGATTATCTATAAAATCCAGACATATAGGAACTTCATGCACAGTACAATTCACTGGAAGTATTCAAGGATTCTCTCCCTTGTTTAATAATAAAAGTGGTGGTGATAATAACTGATATTCTTTGCACTGGTAGAAAGGTTTATTTAATTTCACTCACATCCCTGCAACATTTTTACTTTAAAGAAATGTTCTTAAATAGTGTTGACAAAATATAATAAGAGCATAATTTGGCTCATAGACAACCATAGTAGCTTAGGCACTAAAAACCCAAAACCCCAAGCTTTTTAGATTGTTCATTGGGAATGCATGAATGAGGAACTCCAGACTGAACTTTATAGACATCTTTATGGTCTTTTAGCCTTGTTTGGGATAGTTCTTTAAGTCCCTGTTATTTTGTTCTCCATTCAG
Source organism: Eurystomus gularis (assembly GCA_013400335.1). Classification (NCBI taxonomy): domain Eukaryota; kingdom Metazoa; phylum Chordata; class Aves; order Coraciiformes; family Coraciidae; genus Eurystomus; species Eurystomus gularis. Next base: position 17,150 of record VZZY01023128.1, read on the forward strand.
TATCTGTGGTTTCTTGTAATCACCAGCTAACTATATGATGGTTGCTAGAAGCAGAATATTCATCTTCATACTAGGTAGCTCTTAGAAAAAAGTGATAAACAGAGTTATAGAACAAATAGGAAATTTGAGTCCAGGCTTGTCAGTCTCAACTCACTCTTAAAATCTTACAGTCTTTGTAGTAAAGTTCTTTAAAATACTGTTTTGAAGGGAAAAAGCCCTGTTTGGTTCTCTTCTGAAAAAAATTTTGTTTTGTAATAAAATAAATGGCTATTGCCTTGACAGTTTTTGAAAGACAAGTTTTAATAATATTGTTGGTGAGCTTCATGATTTGGGGATTGTTTGTTTATGGATGCTTAACTGTTATGAGGATTTGACTTTCTGCTCATCACTGTTAAATTGGAGATATCGGATCTTATATTAAAAACATCTTGCCAGTTAACTATATTTTCTCCAGTCAATTTCAGTCAAATGAAGTTTGCACATCTCCTATTTGAAGTTGCTTTGTAGTTGCTTTTTTGAAATCTGTGTTGCTAAAGCAGTCAGTTTAGGATGGGCTGCTTCTAAAACAAAAACATGGGAATATATGAGCTAACACAAGGCTTCATCTTTTAAGATATCTATTTCAAAACATACTTAATTTCTGGGTTGTTTGCTGTTCTGAAAGTCTACCATAAAGCAGAAGTTTTATTTTCTGCCTTGCCACTGCAGCATCATGGGGCCAGTGCCAAAACACATTCCTTTAAATGGCTTTGTTCAGCTAGTCATTGCTAAACGTAGATGATTACCATCTGATCTTGAGTGAACTCATTTGGGGGATCTCTTGTGACACCCTAAATGTCTGAGGAAGGAAGAAGGCTGCTTTCTGTTTCAGACATTTTACTGAGGACTTGTAAACAAACTGTTGGGAAGTTATTTAATTTCTGCTGTATGGTTCTGAACCTGCAATGATAAATTCATTAGGAGTCTTGCCACTCATTTAGCAGGAATCTCCATCTACTTGCAGTGCACACACACACAAAGAAGCCACACACACTGGACCTCAGCAGGTGACGTGGTTTGGCATATGTGACAGCTTGCTTTCTTTATGTGACAAGTGAAGCTGCAGTGCAGAAAGAGCACATCATAGCTTTTCAGAGATCTTAGTGTTATTAGTAGACAAAACCCATTTCTCTACTGTGAAATGTGTCACAGTGGTCTATAGCTTTGTTGCTGTGAGGTGCCTTGTACAAGGTCATCTATTAAGGTAGTCCCAAATCTTATTCAGGTCAAGGGGAATCTTTCTGTCCTGGGGAGCTCAGCTGTGCTCAGCTGGAATTTTTTATTCCTCTGAGTTCCCAAAAACCAATATTACAGTTTCTCTGTACCTAGAAACTTGCATTTTATGTATATATATATGTGTAATAAAAACATCAGAATGCAAATTTCATGGGATATAAGCATGTGTCAATAAATTGAAATTCACACCTACTTAATTCTTCAAATACATCAAAAATAATTATAATCTTCCAAATATCTTCTAGCTTACAGAAAATATACAAGACTTACTTTTGTAGGCTTGAAGTAGCTTTTAAATTTGTTAAGTGCTTTATTCTGGTCTTTGAGTCGCATGTTTAATGGTACCCTTTTAGTGTAAATGGAAATTTTTATGCATCAAATAATTTCATTGAACATCTACTCACATGGCCTAGCCTGGATTAACATAATTTGGTCTCTTGCTACTGTTACTATTACAAAATTCAAGGGGAGCATTTTGTTTGATTACTGGAGAGATTTTTCCAACATTGACATGGCTTCTGGAACACATCTTAGACTTAAGCTTCCTTCAAGGCAAAGCAGATGCATTCAATGAAATCACACTTGCAGGGGGAAAAAGTTTCTGCAATGGGATGGTCATTATCAAGTCATTTTAGAAAAAAGAATAATTAGCTTCTCTGTCACTGATGATCTCAAATGGAGCTGGCTTAATCTTTTAGGTATAGATACACTAAGCATTATTACTTCTCAATTGAAGTTTATCTTTGACTGTCTCTTTCTCTATGTCAAAGATGTCAATTACTCGTTGTTAAACAAAAGTAAAAATCTTTTAATTTTTAAGATGCTTACAAATGCTATTCCATATTACCTCTTCAGTGTGGCCTATACTTAGTTTACAGAAAGATGAATATACTGTAGGTGAGGTTTGTGGGCAGAGAAATGGTCAATCGTCACGTGATTTAGTCCTGATTCTTAGGTCTCCTCTCATAATCAGAGATCACCTAAATGCTGGGTAAGAAATTTGAAATTCAATAGTTTGTAATCCTGCTGCTGCTATGTGGTATTAATATTGCCAGCTTTATCTGTCATCTCACAGAATCTGGAGAGGTAAAATTTGTTTTGGAGCTCCAGCTCTGATGAACAAAATCAACATCAGCTATGGGAAGAGATTTGCTTGCTGAACTCAAGAGATACACCTGGCATGCAGGGTAGGAACAGCAGAGATGCTCTGCTTAAACCATCCTGAAAAATGATCAGCCAGTCAGCCAGCCAGCACCAACCTCTCTGGAGCCCAAGGAAAATCTGCAATGGGTAAGGTAAGTCCCTATTAAACATCCTCTTGATTTTTTATACTTGAGGAGTTCTAGTAGTAAGTTTTATATTTTCTCCATAGGATCGCTGGTAAGGTATACGGGGCATGTCAATGTTCTCAGTGGTTTAATGCATTTGAAAGTGCCTTGCCATTTGCTAAATAATCATTAAATCAGATAACTTGTCTGGAAGTTAAAATATATGTGATAATGTTCTAGCCTGAAGTATATTCTAGTTTTTATTTTCTTTTTTTCCTCATAGTGGATTTTCTTCCCTCATACAGTGATAAGCAATGATAAAATCCAATTATTAAGTTAGGAGCACTATTGTAAGAAAAGATAAGAGTAGCTGGTTTCTAAATGTTTTGTCCTTTTACCAGTAAATTGAATTTTGACAGTGAAAAATAGACATTTTATGAAATAGAGGTTTAGCCAGATCTGATATGCTTACTGAGTGAGATGGAAGAAATGCATTTAATGCATTAACTGTTGTTAGATAGTTTATTTTCATTTAATATTTATCAACAAATAATTATTTAGTTATCAGTGAAAGGTGAGGCACTGGATTTTTTTGAGGGTTAATTTGTAATAATTTTGCATTCTAAAGTTATATTGAAAATTAGATTTAACATTTTGAATGTAAAGGAGATCCAAACATTATACATTATATAAAAAATATTATAATTAAAACCATGTGTATTACATTTATGTTAAAAGGTTGTACATGGAACAGTTAATTGTACAGTTTACCAGCCTTTTAAAATGAAGGCAAATATCGGAAACTTGTTATGTAGCCTTTAGTGCTAAACACTTCTATGGGATATTTATAATTTATTGTTCTGTCTGGAGCTCAAATGTGTTTTATAGTCATAGTCCACACAATACATGAAGACAATACAAAATGTGGATTGAACTAGCAGTAGGTAAATCTCAAAAGGTTTGGCAATTCAGTTTAAACTGAAAAAAAAAGAAAAGTCTGAATATGTTCCAGGATCCAGCTTGACTATTCTGGGTCTGAAAATCTGGGCAGCAAATACTGTGAGAACTGCCTGTGGCATTTTGGCATCTTGTGTCCAGTCTTAGCTGAATAATGGCAGAATCAAGACACAGGCATTTACAACTTAAATTAAAATGAAATGGAAAAAATAATGGACATTTTCAGATTTACCAAGGCAGAGTAGTTTCCAAGAAATTTCAAGTAGAGGGAGGAAGGAAAGATGTACTTTTTTTTTTAACTAGAATCATCCAGTTATCTTACATGAAGATGAATTTGGACTCTAATAACTGCTGCTACATTGCCATTTCTAGCAAATGCTAATGGCTACTTATACCTATGGAAAAAGCAGCAGCATAGCAGTGGCATTGTTTTATATGTCCCTTATAATCTGGATGCAGAAAACATCCAACAGCAGAGAGGCAGTAACGGATTTTGCAGTAATCAAAATTTCAGCATGTCAATTCATAAATATATCACGTCCTGATAGTTTTATTTCATGCAGTCTATAGACTATATAATACATATGCTTCAAAGCTAGGACATCTGTTGCAAATTTACAAATGTGAGGTAGTTTGCCAAACTACCCAACAGAGACAGGAGCACACCTGCTCAGACAAGTTGGAAGCATTACAAATGCACGAACTTGACCTGGGCTTTATGAAGCAGCAACACTGATTTCATAATGCTAAGAAAAAATAGATGAAGTGTCAGCTATGTAATCTGCAATTTATTGATTGATGAACACATCTGCTGATTTAATATTCATAACCAATGCCAAGTAAATTGTTTCTTTACAGAAGCCCATCTCAAAAAATGGAAAGTTTATAAAAGTCCCTCATATCTTGGTTTTTGAAGTAGAACAAAAATTCCAGTAGTTCATGGCACATCCCAATGAATTTGTTGAACAGGATGGTATCATAGAAGAGAAAAATAGTGAGACAAGCTTAATGAACTAGAAAATATCAGCTAAAGCCAATAGAATTCATTGTTGGCTGAATTCCCAATGGATCAGGCTCTGTGTGAAGGGACAGCCACAGTGGAGAACAGGATTTCATGTCTAATCTAGTCTCTCATAATGGGACCTCTATTATGTGCTCCGATGAAAGATATGTCTATACAGTGTTTTGTAGGCAGATGTGAATTCGCTCTGCCAGTTTGCTAACCTGCCCAGAAGCTGTATGTGTCAATGAACCTTAGCTAATGCACATTGTTTCTTATCACATCTTACTAGCTCAGATTTGACATTATCTAGTGTATCTATATTTCTGATTTGGAAGTGGCTAGATTCCATCTGGCTTCAAGTGCATTACTGTGTTCAACTGCAGCTGAGCTTGAAATGCAGTGTAGACAAACCTCTAGCATTTCAGAAAAAGAGATAGATGGTGTTACTATGAAAAATAAAATTCACTGCCTTACTAACAAACTATTCAAACAGGAAAAAAACATGGCAAATTTTATTTGGGTCATGAACACAACACATGATAGATATTTCTAAAGAAGAAAAGCTTCATGAGGATAGATTCTTAAGGAGGGAAAATCAGAACTTCTAGCAATATTATTTTAGATTTGAAAGCAAGATTACAGGCATAACAACACATTATAACATGGTGTTTTCTGAGTAGGACGAAGCCTTTTGTTTCACTGAGTGCTAGCAGGCTAGGTCTCTAGGTCTTCTGCATGAACTTGAAGGCTTGAAGATAGGAGTGATATTAAAGGAAAATGCCTAGATGAAAGATCATAGATTTTTCTTCACCAGATCAATTTTTATGGCAAATGTAGAGGGTATATGTAAGGACTCACAACTACACCTTGAAGATTTTCTTATTGATAAGGTAGACGATGAGGATATGGCACTCTGGTGTACCACGCTGCTAAGGCAGTTCAAATCTCTGGGAAGGAATCCAGAAGATGAAGCACTGGTGCATCTCAGCTGACACCATATCACAAAGAAACAATACAATGTTTTTGCTCAGCACAAGGTAAAGTCAATAACATTCAGTGAAAACAATAAGTTAATGGCACTGAAAATGCTTAGCAAAGCAGCAGAATAAATATTGCTCATCGTTCCTACTATGTGTGATTTTTTTAATGTTTGTATGCATGTGGGATTTTCAAGTAAAAATAAATTCTTCTGCTCCCAGAGGGTTGGATCCTGCCTCTTAGTGCATTGAGCTAATGGCCAAACAGGCCACAGTGAATTCAAAGACACACATGCACAAACAACCCCAAACTTTCAGTCTAGGTCTACAGCCTGCAGCTAGCCCACATCACATATAAAGCAGCATTTTAATTTCTCTTTTTACTTCAAAAACATTCCAGTCTCATTTTGGAACAGAATGAGCAGATAGAATGATGCAGTACAGAAAAATGCTAGTAAACTGAGGAAAAATAATTCAAGAAATTTATAAAAAGTTGAAAAGTATCATACTCAGAGTTAGTCCTCAGGAAAACACTAGGGTTTATGGAAGCTAGGAAAATATAAAAATATAGAAGATGGTCAACTTAAAGGGAAAGGGAAAAAAAAAAGATATTCACAATAAAGGTATTTCAGAAACATTTTAAGATATTCCTCATTTTTTTGTTCTTGGTGTCCCTTTCGTGAGAAATAAAGTGTTTCAATCATTTGTCATAAGGTGATTTTGATTACTCCTCATTTTACATAACCCAGTGGCCTCCAGTCAGCCACTAACTGTAGTATGTGCAGATAATGAAGAAGGGAGGAATGTAGGAAGGCAAATGGACAAAATGAGAGAAAAAAAGAAGTGTATTCTTCTATACATTCCTGTAGTAATGGCAAGTAAGAGGGAACTGGAATTATTTGTTCCCTTTTTTTGTTAGTGGAAAAGGTCATGGTGAATGAAAAGCCAGCAGTATGTGTTTGCAGCCCAGAAAGCCACACATATCCTGGGCTGCATCAAGAGAAGTGTAACTAGCAGGTCAAGGGAGGTGATCCCCCAATCTACTCTACTCCTGTGAGACGCCACCTGGACTTCTGTGTCCAAATCTGGAGCCTCCAGTGTAAGAAAGCCATGGACCTGCTCAAGCAGTTCCAGAGAAAGGCCGTGAAGATTATCAGGGGGCTGGAGCACCTCTCCTATCAGGACAGACTGAGAGTTGAGGTTGTTCAGCCTGGAGACGAGGAGGCTCTGGGAAGATCTTATAGTAGCCTTACAGTACTTAGAGGGCCTACAGGAAAGGTGAGGAGGGGCTTTTTATCACAGGGTGTAGTGGTAGGATGAGGGGTAATGAGTTTAAACTGAAAGAGGGTAGATTTAGGTTAGATATTAGGAAGAATTTTTTTACAGTTAGGATGGTGAAACACTGGAACATGTTGCCCAGGGAATCTGGAGATATTGAAGGTCAGGTTGGACAAGGCTCTGAGCAATCTCATCTAGCTAAAGATGTCCCTGCTTACTACAGGGGGTTGGACTAGATGACCTCTAAAAAGCCCTTCCAACCCAAACTATTTTTTGATTCTATGATTATGTTAACAAGAAGAATCCTTTCTTCCATCTGTGTTACATGAATGTAGATTAGAATCCTTGGTGTGTGGAAATTTCTGCAGAAGAAGATAAAAATAGAGATTATTTTTCTTATAATTCACCAGTTAGAACGGAAGCCAGGTAGACAGCGGGTTCATCAATTTCCAAGGACAGCTGGCAGTATATGGAATATTCTCTGATATTCATATTGTTGGTCATAAATGCAGTTCTAGTTTATTTTAAGATGTCTTCTAATATACCAGAGTCTGGTTATATACGATCTTTTTGTGTTTTTTTACATTCTCTCTAGGAAGCAGCTTTTGGGCATTAAGAAATACTTTGGTTTTTGTAATTTTTGAAAGCAAGTTCATAGTGATTTAAGGACTTTTACATGTCTGTGTTAGGCTTATTTTGCCTTCTGTCTAGTCAGGGTGCAATAATTGAAATATGAAAAGCACTGAAGAATAATGTCTTTGCTGAACTAACATTTCTGCTCTCTTATCATTGGGATTCCCTAATTTTAAGCAGTTACTCTTTTGTGACTCTGTCAGTGTATTAGCATGATCCTTTTGGTTTTGTTTTCTTGCAGTTCTATCATTTTGATTTCTAAGGCTTTCAATTTTTCAGGAAGCATTCAAAAAGCCTATTAAAGACAAGATTTCAATAAGTTCCTTTACTATAGAAGTCAGTTTTGAAAGATTGCTACTAGTTCTCTCTGCTCTAAAATCTATATACTTTCCTTTATGGCTTTTTAAATTGTGTCCTTCCTTTCTCAGACCCTTGAAGGAAACAAATATTTATTTTCAAAGGGTTGAGTTCCTTTCCTAAAGAAAAACTTTAAACAATTTACTTGCTTGGAGTTTTATTCATAAATTTTGTTTGTCTTGCAAGTAATTGTGGGAAACTACAGAATGTACTATTTCACAAGCCTCTTGATAATGTGTGAGTTTGGGTAAAAATAAGGGAGTTGCGAGAAAGAATGTGGGAAGACACAAGGTATCTGTGAGAAGAATGTACAACAGTTGAGGGTCAAGGTTTGTTTTTACAGCTGCACGTCATAAATAACTGGAAAGAAGACTGACCACCTCTTGCAAGGAAGATAGCAATGGAAGTAGAACTAACCAATTAGAGAGCTGTCTAACCGGGCTTTATGAAAACAATTGTAAATCACGAGACTAACAGCATGTAAGAGTATATATAGTAGCTAACTGCGTGAATAAACGATTCTCTTTGCACCAGCATTCAGTGTCCGTGTCTCATGCACCACAAGTAATAACCTCTTTTTCTTCTCTTTTCTCTGATTCATCACAGTTTTCACTGTAATCAATCGTAAATAGCGTTGCTTCACTTATGTGATGCTGCTGCTCATCTAGATTTTGATTTTCTGTGGTGATGACTGCATAGAACCTTACTTCTGTTCAGTGCACGAATCTTATTTCTTGCTCTTAGTGCCACTTAACTAAATGAGAAACTTTTAGTTACACTTGCACGCTCTTAAGCCATCTGATGTATGGCAAAAACTCAAAATAGGTGACCCATTTCTTATTGTTATATGTTTAAATTATATGGGTAATCTTCTTTTATATTTTAAGTAATCCTATCTTGTGACATATAAAATGTGCTCTGACAGTGGAATGTTATATCAGCAATCAACTAATTCAGTGAAGCCTCTTATCTGTGAGATAGCCATAAAGTATTTTTGGTGTATTGGCTAGATGACTATAGGAATTTTATACACCATATTTCACAAAGAAACATGTTGCTTTACAATTTGGCATTCTTAAGTAGTACAGCTATGTCAAGGTTTAGGGTCATGGCTGTCTGCTAGAAGAGTGACAGATGCTCTCTATTAACCCCTCTCCCTCTGTAAAGGGGAAGAGAAAGAGAATAAGGGAGAGAGACTTACGGATTAGAAAAGAAAACTGAAACAGCTTTAATAAGGGTAATAATAATAAAATGGAATGTATACAAATATATACAAAGCCAGTATCAAACACAACCCTTGTGATGGCAATTACATCACTGTCACCAGTGATGCTGTGGAGTTGACACTGGACAAGTCCCAGACTGGGCTCAGTGGCAGATGGGAACTGGATTCCAGAACTGGATTCAGGAACACGTGGATTGGGATCAAAGGCAGAAAGGACAGAGTCATCCTCAGATGCCAGCCAGTGAAGACCTTTTGTAGTCAACTTTACAGTCTTCCTCTGATAAGAGAGCTAGTGAACAGAAAATAACTTTGGTGCAATCTAGTCAATTTTTTTGTTGAGGCAGAGTTGTTTGCTGTTGTCCGGTGATGTGAGCATGTATTAAGATGAACAGAGTAGAAAAAAAACAACCAAACAAATTATATGAGCCTTGTGTTTACCTCCACTGCAGACAGTCAATGCCTACTGAATATTATTGAAAAGCATAGTTGCCCCAGGTGGGGGCACATCCTGTTCTGGATGTGTTTTTGAAGAACAGAACCCCCACTGCTCTATGGCATGGAGAAGATGGAATTCAGTTTGTATTACCCTGGGCTTCTGAGCATCTTCAGAGTTCTCATTAGTGCTTTTCTTACACAGAAGTCGGTAGTAAACCTATAAAATGCAGAGTGATGATGACATAATTTATTTGTTCAACATACTTTTATTTCAGTTTAAAGCTGTTTCTAAATTTAGTTTCTGAACATTTAAACTAGTCCTTTTAAAGGTATGTAAAGATGTACTAATAAGCCTGAAATTTCAGCAGTCTTGATTTAGTATCTAAATAGTCTAAGCATAGCATAGTGTGAAGTGTACCTGAAGTATTTTCAGTCTGTAGATACATCTGGTGAGCTCACTTTGTTTAACTTTTAGTTTGAGACAGAATAATTGTTTGGAATGTTGTCTTGTAATGTCAGAAGTCTTCCATTATCATCTCTGTCTTCTCCACATTAAGAGTTAATGATTTCTGAGAGGTATTTGTCCAGAGTGGGCTTGACCTTGGTCAGCTGCCAGGTGGCCATCCAGCTGCTTTCTCACTCCTACTCCTCAACAGGACAGAGGGAGAGAATAAGATGAAAAACTCATCAGTCAAGATAAATCCAGGGAGATAGCATACCTGTTACTATTAGAGGCAAAAAAGATTTGACTTGGGTGAATTAATTTATTTTTTGCCAATTAAAAATATAGTAGGATGGTGAGAAACATGCAAAACTGAAACTCCCTGCCTCTTCCCACCCACCCCCTCTCTTTTTTCCCAGGCTCAACTTCACTCCTTCATCCCTGACTCTTGTACTTCCTCACTCTGCTGTGATCTGTGAAGGGTAATGGGGAATGGGGATTGTGGTCAGTTCACGTTAGTTCCTCTCTGCCACTCCTTCCCCTTCACATCTTTCCCCTGCTCCTGTGGGAGTCCTTCTATGGGCTTCAGACCTTCAGGAAAAACCTGCTCCATCATGGGTCCTTCCCAGAGCCTGTAGTCCTTCAAGAGTAGCTCCAGCATGGGGTCCTTTCCAAGGGTTGCAGCTTTCTTCAGGGAAAAACCATCTGCTCTGCTGTGAGCCCTTCATGGGCTGCAGTATGGATATCCGCTGCAGCTTGGGCGCTTCCACAGGCTGCAAGGAAATACTTTCTTCGGCATGGTCTCTCTCATAGGCTGCAGGGAAATCTCTGCTCAGGTGCCTGAAAGATCTCCTCCTCTCACCTTGGTGCTTGCAAGGATGTTTATCACACCTTTTCCCTCCCTCTAGGGTAGTGTTTTGTCCATCCTTACACATACTTTCCCAGACACTCCAGCATCTGATAAACTAATAAACATTAATGGCTTATGCAGAGGGTTTTTATAAACTTTATTCTTTATAACTTGAAGGGTCAAAAACTTCTTTCAAAGCTTCATTTGCTGACTTGTTTTGCAAACAACTGCTACCTCCAATAATGTGAACACCTACAGCATCTCCTCTGGAGTAATTACTTTTTTCCAAGGTAAGATTTCCCTTTTTCTCTATATGTATCTTGTATCAGAGTATTTCACTGCTTTGTTTTAAGATGACTGACATTTTTAGAGCAATTTTAAGAGCTATATATTTTCAGTATTTTTTTTGTTATGTACTTATCTGTACATAAAAAAATAATAATTGAAATACATATAAAAGCTTTTCTCTCCTCAGCTATCTAGTACTATCACTGGAGAATGCTGGTGGATCTTCTCAAAGCACTGTCCAAGTACAGTTTAAGATAGTACTGGTTTAGGATAGTGGACAGGTATAGTGAGTGGATTACAATACGTGCTGGCTACAGAATTGCCAATATCAAACAGGCATGCATTTGAATATCAAATTATTAATTTCTTGAATTCTTTTAAAATTATCACTTTGTGGACATAATGATGGAGTAAGTAAAAGGCCAGACTTTTCATCAAAGTCTAAATATAGGATTGGAAAAAAAAAATCAGCAGCAGCCTGGTACATTGACAATACATTGATTTAAAAAATTTTTTTTTTCTTAATTCTGGAAGAATTTTCTACCATTCAGTAATTGTTCATCAAGTGTAATTCATTTTTTTTTCTGATATGTATGTTAATCTAAATATTGTATTGTGCAATCATTCTAGTGATTTTATTTTAGTAGCCCAAACACATTTATTCAGACTATTTTATTTGTAATGTCTCCCTTCTATGCCTCGCAGCTGTCTGTAGCTCACTCTGAGCATTTTCTTTGATTGTTTCTTCAGGATAACTTGGTCCTGAAAATCTCAGCAATTGTTCTAAGAACCGATTCAAGACTATTCTAATTCCTCTTTATGATCTCTCTCTGGTTTTCTGTTTTTTGACTTATTCTCATTTTCTACCTGTGATTTTGAGTAGATGTGTACATTATGAATTTGAATGCTGAGTTTATCGGAAAGACCCTGAGAAAGTTTTTTTGCCTTTAGAATCTCACCTTCCATGTGATCCTGACAGTAAATAATTTTTTCATCATTTTTCTTATAGCATCTACAGCTTACAACACTGTGGGTAAAGAATGCCTTGAACTATGCCTTGCACTGTTCAGTGACATGGCAGAATGAGGGACCAGTAGAGACTAATTCTCTACTCAAGGAGTAAAGTGTTTGCTTTGACTTCAACATGTTTTCACTGAGAGAGAAGTCTAGACCTCTGTCCAACAGCCATTAAAAAATGAATATTCTATTTGTCCACAATGGAAAGGAATTATTTTGTCAGATGAAACACCATCCACTCCCAAGCATTCTTTTAGAGAGATTTTTTATGTATTTCTTATGAACATTTCTGTAATCTTGAAAAATGTCATTCTCCAGATATTGCTTTATGCCTTCTTGCACATCTGCCACATTAAGCTTGACAGATTCCTTTAAAAGAGAGTGTATTTTCCTACTGAATTAGATTGTTCCATTCACACGCTTAATTGAAATGACAGACACAATAGATGGTAAAATATATTCTAATTTTTAGTCAGAATAACTTGGTATCTAGCAGATGCCTCACATGTGAAACCGCTAGGGATGTGTCTCAATGAGGACATGTCTGTATATTTGTAAATTAATGTGCCAAGGTACTTCAACATTATGTTGATTTGGGACATTCTGGAGGGACTTCACTCTGTTAAGGAAAAAGAAAAAAAGGAAACACAGCTGGCAGTTGAGGACAGACGATTCAGATACCATATGCTTCATGCTATTTTAAAGAGAAATCACTTCAATTTCCTTCAGACAGTCACACTGGGATTTCACAAACTAACAAGCACTTCCAAGAATGTAGAAATGGAAATATGCATGGCGGATTTTACTTATAGTAAATGTTGTATATCAAAATTTAGCTTAAAGTCAGGCATAGAGAAACTTCTTAACTGCTTCACTGCAGTGCAACACCTGACATTAGAACTGAAATGAGAGAATACAACAATGTAAGTTTTCAGTTCTTTGGCTACAAATGAACACTTATTTGGTAAAATTTCATTAAAAATGCTTACCTGGTTTATGTTTAGTTTGAGGAGAAGGAGACATAGTTAAGGTTTGAGACACACAAGTTAAGTAGTATGTAAACCCAGGTTTTACCCTAGGCTTTGAAATGTTGCTGAAATCCTATAACTCTATCCATTTAAATATTTTTATTTATAAATTAAAATTCTTCTGAACAAACAAGTGCATTTAAAATATATTAATCTAATTTGTATCTGAAGCTTATTCTATGAGACACAGGACACCATTCTGGTCTTGCTGTGCATTAAGGAAAAGTATTGCTATGGTTCTACAGTTGTAAATTTACTGAGGAAGTATTCCTCAGTATGATGTAACTAGCTCTCATGTCTGTATCCTCCAGCATCTTTGAAATACAGAAGCTATGATAAAACATGTTTCATAGAAGGTTTAGCCAAAGTAGGTTGTAGTCTGACCTCTTCCCTTTGGGAGAGGTCTTGCAAAGTCGTAATCATAGAAATGTTGGTTAGAAGGGTTTTCTAGAGGCCATTTAGTCCAAAGACTATTGAAAACACTAGGTTATGTCGGCCACAGCTTTGTCTAGTTGAGTGTGGAAAACACCAAGGGTGAAGATTTGTCAGTCTCTGGATGTAACTTGTTCCACTGCAGCACCACTCTCCTAGAGAAGCTCTGCCTAACCCCATCTGCATCTCTCCCATTTAAATTTGTGACCATTTCTCCTTGTTACATAGTGTGTTATTTTGGAAGAAACATTTGGTTCCATAATCTTTATGACCCCCTCAGTTGGTGGAAGATGGCCCTTAAATCAGTCTTTAAGCTCTTCTTGTTGCACTATACAAACGCTCTCAACCTCCATCCACCAGGCATGTGCTCTAGGCCTTCTAACATCTTGTTACATGCTTTTACACAACGTTAAGAACTTCAGAGACCATTTTAACTCCAGGTTTTACTATGCATATAAAACTGAAGTCCCACAGAAAGGTTATCTGATTTATGTTATGCCACAGAGTGACAAAAAAAAAAGCCACAGGGCACAAAGATTCAGGCTGCAGCTGAGAAAGGTGGTCTCATCTACTGAATGAAAATTGTTTAATAATTTAAAAATAAAATAAAAAATCTCTTAAAGATCAATTTATGAAAATATTCATAAAGTGTATAGAGAGCAACATGGCAACTACAAATTAATTTACGACTGAAGAGTTGTTCCTAATCAGTTAGATGATCTCACAAACTTACTTATTGATATATAAAGTTGTATCTGTACTAAAAAACTACAGTGAGTATTCAAAATGTTTATTGTTTGTGAATTGAAAAGGAAAAACTATGCAAGAGGTAAAATAATATATGATTTATAATATATGTAGGTAAAATACATGATTTATAATCCATATCTTGTCTATTTCAGAAAATTAATAACTTGGACTAATGATACCATTTGAATCAAATAGTTGTGAAGATTTTTTGCCTATTGTGCTAAAGAAAGGAAAGACAATAATTGTATAGGCACTTCAACAGGAGTATAGATTGCAAATAGTTTTTGTAGTTGTATGATAGAGTGACGATTTTAAGGTATTAACTGTTTTTAAGGATTGTCATAATCAAATTAGAGGAAAAAATAGTAAGTCAGCTCAGAGGTCGCTACAGTTCTTAAGTCAAGAAATCCAATGTAAGTGATTGAAATCCTTTTCAGATAATGGGATCAAAGTTTTAACAAGAATTAACTCAATCTTTTCTGTAAACTAGAGCTAGCTGAGCTATTTTAAAGAAATAGTTTTTGACAAATTTCATCCACCTTCCTCTTTCTAATCACACTGATTCCTATTAATGCAACTGCTGCTCATAATGGCTTGAAACCTACTTGGGAACAGAGATTTTTTAATTCATATTCATTTTTCATACTTTGATATGTCAAAATCTTGTGGTTTAGTTTATGCTTGGGAATTTCCTGAAACATTTGAAATAATAAGTATTTATGAATAACAAATATCTTCATGTGGATATTTGTACAGAATAAAGCTATTCTCCATGTGCTTAGGGAAAAAAATACTTTACCCATCAGTGTCTTGAGTATACCTGCCAACTAATGAGGCATATAAATGACCCAAGTATAGAAAACTGCATTGCCCTTTAATAAGCAACTGATGTAGAAGCAGGATAAGAGGGCATGAGACTTCTCCTTCCCTCAGTTTCCTTTTTGATATCATTTCCATGTTTGAGACCAAGCAGTTCAAAGAGGAGCAGAAACAACCTGTTAAGGTCAGATCGGAAATTTATATTTCTGAGCATTTTTGCAGGTCTCCATCTCCCTTGCTTTGCCATCTAAGATATCAGCTCTTGAGGGCTCTTGATAGCAGGTGACATCTCAAGTTGTCTGTGGCAGTGGAAAGCCTGGAATCAGTGCTGTGCTGCAGAGAAGCAAGAATAAAAAACTGTGTGTGAGTTTTCTGTTATTTTAAGATCAGTAGAAGCGAACCAGAATTAACAGCTTCCAGCATATCTTGCATATACAGAAATAGAACAAATATTCACAGCTATGAAATAGGTTTTTTTGGTTATACCTTGCCAGTACTGCACTTAAGGGCTGAGTAAAAAAAAAATGAATTGATGCATCTGATGAATATTTGGGAGCTCTTTTGACTGCTGTGGTATTGGCCACAAAGGCCAGCTAATCTGTGAATTTCTTACTTCCTGAGGAAGAAGAAATTCTCATGAGATTATCCTTGCCTTATTCTAGTCTGTATCTAGAATAAGGTAAGGATAGTCTTGCCTCTTATTTTTGTAGTATATGCCTTTTTAAAGTAATCTGTGCATATATTTACAGGCATAGCAGCTATGAGGAAAGAAGACAATACATGGTATCTGTGGGGTTTCTGTCTTGGTAGGTAACAAGGAAAATGATTTGGCAATGAATCTGACACACTACTTAGAAATAAGTAAGCCTCCACACAGTTATTATGGATGCTTAGGATCTTGAAAAGATTACTCCATAATTACTAAGCTTAGGAATCATGCAGCAGGTTGCCCTTCAATGTGACTTTTTTGTCACTGTTATGAATAATGTTGTATATTTTGTATTAAAAGTGTTTTAGTTCTATAATATTACTACTGTATAAACAAGAACAAAGTACACGTGTGCATGTACACACACATGCACACTGTGATATGTATGTAGCATATACAATAGTTGTCAACCCTGTTTTCATTTCAAAATGCAACATTCAAGGAACTACAAGGTGAAAGTAGTATGAATTCTAACAGTCCCTTTCATTGGCTGAAGATTGGACAAATACTTTAGAAAATTAAGGAAAACAGTAGCTGTGTAGTAGTAGTTTGTTTTTCTGGAGGTACTTAGACTATGCATCCATTACCTTCATCCTATCTTCAAGGACCTTCATAATTTGAAGTCATTAACTGGTTCTCCACTTATTATATTTGTCTTTTATTTTTATGCAGTTTATTTTTCTTTTTACCCTTTCAAAAGTGAAAGTCAGTATCAGCTCTAGAAAATTATTTTTCCCATATAAACTTTTTCCATTTAAGAAAAATTAGATCTTTTGATCTGATTATTTTTAGACTATTGAGGATCTATTTACCACCTATTCATTGAAGTTCTAGCCAAAGAATTTTTGAGATCTTCAGATCTTAGTGTCTCACTTCTTGAACTATGTAATGACCCCTTTCTGGAAGATGCTCTCTCTTGCCTATTCTTTGTTCATCTTCACTAGCTGCCTAATTTCTGTTCCATTTAAGGAGTCTGCTCCTGTGGCCCAACCAGATCTCACTGTCACTGCAGAAAGCTGAGTCCTCTGTTTCATTGCTCAATTTCTTCTCTCATTTCTTAAGCCAAGTGTTATGGGAAAGCAAGCTGAAGACTAGCCTTACTTCTTCCATTTTTAAGGAGACAGAGTACTGATTAAAATGACAGATTAAAAGTCCTGTGATTCAAATGGATTGTGCAGGAATTACTTAAAATGTGTGGATGAGGAGTAAAGAAGCACCATAGGTGGATTAAGCTAAAATTTTTAATTGCAGAAATAAGCTAAGAATGCATGTAGAGTCATTCACTGTGGCTTAGCTGACAAGTGGATTTTGATTAACCTGTAGACATGTGGATCCTTTGGTTTGATGTCCGTTAGCCTGAGCTAACTAAATATTCAGAAATACACACATTGAATTTGTGCATTTTGAAGAAAGTGTGGGATTTTTTTCTAATTAGTTTCTGTACATTGTTACTTATGAATTATGATATTTCTGAAAAAGTTATGTTTTGGGATGAGGAGAGAAAAAATAAATTCATTTTTATACCGGAATGGGTGGATTCATCTGTACATTTACAGTATATGTACGATACTATTGAAGCTTTTCAGACATGCCTAGAATGTTGGAAAACAAACAAACAAACAAACAGAAGCATGACTAAAATATGTAACCCTTCCTGTGGGAAAAAGCAATAGAAGAAGATCATAGGGATGCTGGGGATCACTGCAAGTGGTAACAAAAAACCGTCTGTACTGTAGGAGAAGTAAGAAGAACCACAGAACTCCGTTGAGCTGTAAGTGACAAAATAACGACAAGAACATAAGTTACACTGTGCTACAAATACTGTAACAGGTAAATACTGCATAAAATAGTTGTTTTTTCTACTAAAAGAATAATAAATAGAGAAATAAATAAACTAGTAGAGTGATACCCAGCTACATAATTTTATAAATATCACAAACAGTATATGAAGAGTCCCAGAATAATAAAAAATACTGTTTTGTGAGTAAATAAACACACACAGAGTTACAAGAAATGAAGTGCCATATAAAAAGTTGTAAAATGAAGGTAAATCAAGTTTGCATATTGCACAGGGCCAAAAGTTGTTATGTTACAGTTACTTGCATGGAATATGATTAACATCAAAACCACATAGGATAGCTTTAAAACATGCCTTTGGATATATTTCTTTCTCCCTCTGTTCAGAGGTGTCACTTTGAAGGGGCAATAGCTACATCATCTTTAACTGAATGCTTTTAGAAAGGGAAAGGGGAGAGGAATAAGTTTTCCAAACTGTGAGCAACACACTTCTTTCTGTAACCTATATCCTATTAATTTATTTTAAAATGCGATTGTTTTGGTTTTGTTTTTTAGGGATACTCAAAATACTAAAAATTATATTCTGTCCAAATAGGCTTAGCAGAAGATCATTCAGGAATGACCAATTCTAGTCCCATCATGCTATCCAAAATGTTTATAGAAGTAGAATTAGTCAGAACAATGCTTTAACTTATATGATTAATAAACTAGCAGATTCTGCAGTTCTTTGAGAGACTTACAGTTATTCGTTTTCTATGTTTTACATAATATGCATTGTATGCTTCTACTTATCACCTACTGTAAAACTGATCATGGCATACCAATTTCAAAGAAATAAAAGACTTTTTATTCTCTAGGTACATCATAAATCTCATCCTGCGTGATAGGTTTGATATTTCTGATTTCAGAAGTATACCACTGGATTTAATTTCATTGCTTTTTATTCAATTCCATTTTGTCATTCAAGATGGATTTTTGAAATGGGTTGCTGTTCAGCTGTCTGGTAAACATGAAATTTCTCATCCATCAATTTATTACCAGATCTTGAAAAGCCTAACTTCTAGGCATGTAGGATAAGATTCTGAACTGACATCTTCAGTGTTTAAAAAGGAATTTAAGTCTTCAAGCTCAGAGATAGAGAGGCAAACACATGATCTGGGAGGCACATAAAAATTTAATAGAGGTGTACATGAGCTGTCTGAATCTTTTACAGAAGTAAAAGCCAGCTCCAGAGAACAGAGGGAATTATGTCACATGTGATACCTATCAAAAACTGACATACCTTTGTATCACTTGGTGAAAATAGAAACAAAGAAGGTTCACTACTACATAGAGCAACTTCTATGGATTGTACCAATTGCCAGCCTCAGACAGCAGCATGCTAAATGAGGAAATTCATGCATCAGTTTCATCAGGTTTATAAGAATGCAAATAAGCCCAGTGGTTCTGGAAATAATTTATCTGTGAGTAGGTATGGCAAAGTTCAAGTAAAATACAAAATGATACAAAGCACACCATTAAATTTTACTTGCAAATTTATTCTTATGCATTCATAAAAGATAGTGGACACGTACATCTAAAATTTTGAATCCGTCTTAAAAATCCAATTATTACAGTTCTGCTTCCAAATATGTATGGTACAGCAGAAACGGTGAAGCCTTTAATAGATTTTCTTTTTTTTCTGAGGTAATAGAAAAGGCCTGCTAGGAATAGCAGAAGAGATAGAGGCATTAGCTTACAAGAGGTGGCTGTCATGCTTCTATAATTCAAAAGCAGAGCTGGCCATCAGGCACAACCAAAGCACACCTTGGTTTCCCAACACACCACCACTCTAGCTACCCAGCCGCAACAATGATTCAGAACATTGTTTCTCTGGGAGCCCATGCCGCATTCAAAATGCTTTGAAATGCATTACAGACAATAGCTGGAGTGACTTTTATGAGCAGTTTTGTATGTTAAGCCTAGTAACATGAAGATATGGAAGACAGCTTTGGAGGATTAACACAAGAAAGACAAATGGATTATATCTTATAAAAGATAAAAGGCACAAAACCAAATTGATATATATCAGCTACTGATATATTCAGAGTTGAAATCCATGACAGAATTTCTGCAACAGCTTCAGAGTCCTCTTTTCCCTCCCTCTCACAGACGATGTAGGGAGACAGTCACATACAATAAGCCACTCCTCCTTTTGACTGCACCTGATGCCTCAGCAGGTACAGTCTTAGTCTGTTCCACTGTTCAATGATACTGTGTAGCCATGGGCTGCCAACTAGCTTACTGTCTTCAACTTGATTAGTCTGGAAATAGCGCTGTTACAAATCTTGTTTGTTACAAACAAACAAGAAAGAATTTACTCTATCTCCTTACTGACCTGGGAAAAACTACTTACCCATACTATGATCAACTTACTTCTGACATAATTTTGCTAGCTAATGTGGTAAAGTACTCAGAACACTGAGTTTCAAAGGCCGGTGATCACCCTTTTATTAGCTGTTTCAAAATACATGGTTGCATATAAAAAGATAAAAGAATAAAATATAATAGAATAAAAAAAAGAATAAAAGATAATAGAAAATGTTTCTATAAATACATTAACAACAAAAGGAGGGCTAAGGAGAATCTCCATCCTTTATTAGATGCAGGGGGAAACATAGTGACAAAGGACGATGAAAAGGCTGAGGTACTTAATGTCTTCTTTGCCTCAGTCTTTAAGAGTAAGACCAATTATTTTTTAGGGTACACAGCCCCCTGGGCTGGTAGACAGGGAGCAGAATAAAGCCCCCATAATCCAAGGGGAAGTGGTGTGTGGCCTGCTGCTCCACCTAGACACACACAAGTCTATGGGTTCGGATCCACTTGGGATCCACCCAAGGGTACTATGGAGCTGGTGGAAGTGCTCACCAAGCCAGTTTCAATCATTTATACAAACAGTCCTGGTTAACAGCAGAAGTCCCAGTTGCAAATGTGACACCCAAATACAAGAAAGGCTGGAAGGAGGATCTGGGGAACTACAGGCCTGTTATTCTGCCCTTGGTGCCTGTGAAGGTTAAGGAGCAGATAGTCTTGAGAGCCTGGACAACCAGGTTATCATCCCAGTCAGCATGGGTTTATGAAAGGCAGGTCCTGCTTGACTACCCTGATTGACTTCTATGACAAGGTAACCCCCCTAGTGGATGAGGGAAAGGTTGTGAATGTTGTCTATCTGTACTTTAGAAAAGCCTTTGACACCCACTCTTTGTCTCCTAGAACATCCGCCTAGAGAAACTAGCTACTCGTGGCTTGGATGGGCATACTCTTCGCTGGGTAAAATACTAGCTGGATGGCCTTGCCCAGAGTGTCATGGTGAATGGAGTTCAATGCAGTTGGCAGCAGCTGGTGGTGTTCCCCAGGGTTCAGCACTGGGGCCTATTCTCTTTAATACCTTTATCAATAATATGGGTGAAGGGATTAAGTGCACCCTCAGGAAGTTTGCAGATGACAACAAGTTGGGCAAGAATGTTGTTCTTCTTGAGGATAGGAAGATTCTTCAGAGGGATCCGAACTGGCTGGGTCAACGGCTGAGGTTCAACAAGGGCAAGTGCTGGGCCCTTCCCTTGGGTCATGACAAATCCATGCAATGCTACAGGTTTGGGGAAGTGTGTCTGGAAAGCTGCCCAGTGGAAAAGGACCTGAAGGCATTGGTCAACAAACAGTTTGATTCATTTGCTGGTTCTGAAGAGAGCTTAGGTTCCACTCTTCATGCTGTCATTTAATAACTGATGGTGTCAGCTGTTGATATTCCTGGCATACATATTTACCTTGAGTCACTGGGGCATTGTAACTTCACTAGGGGTTTCAAAGAAGTGCAAGTGAAAAGTGGGACAGGATTGGAACAAATACTTAGCTACTTTAAACTGTAGCTTTCAGGTGGACCACTTAAGAGAGTTATTACATGAAGTGATGATCTGTGATTTCAGAAGGCAAGGCTACACAATCAGGTATTTCCCGAGTTCTTTTTCTGTAGGGGAAACAAAACAAGAACAAGCGAAAAAATCCTCAAAACAAAACCAGAGCTGCAAACTTTCTTACAAAACTTTGCAATTATTTTTCTCCTCCTACGCTTTTTTCATGTCTGTGTGAAGTTATGAGGAATATGCTTAACTGTAATACAGATTTCATAGCTATCACTTCATTTTTGCTGTTTTCCAATTTGGAGTGCACATTAAAGCTAACAGCTTTGGTTCCTCTCTCTGAGCAGTTTTGCATTGAACATAAACTTGAACCTGAAAGTACAGGAAAATCTGTCAAGTTTATTGGTTTTTGTTCACTCTCGATTGTGCAATGTTAAACATAAAATGAGAATTGCCCATGCTAAATACAAAATGAGAATTAAGGTCATTTAATTCAAGGAAAAAATGCCAAGGAACTCGTAACAGGCTATTTGTGTGGTCTAAGAAAATAGATTAGTTGAAGCACTTTCTTCTCTTGTACTTCCTAGTATTTTCAAAGACTAATTTGTCAGCAGTAAAGATCAATATAGCCTCGTAAACAAATTTAATAATCCTTATAATACTATTGTGGATATCTGTGGTGTATATGGTGATACCCTTTAAAAAAAAAATCAGTTTATCTTTTATTGAAGTGAGTAGAGCTCTAGCACTCTTTATCCTACTTGATAGATATATTCTGAATTATAAAAAGGGCTTTAAGTTGTTCTTGGTTATTATCTACAGTAGTACTATAAATCTTCCCAGTATTGATCAGTTTCACAGAGCTGGATTTAGCTTCAATGGAAAAGTGAGCTGTGAAAGGAGTTAGGAGCAGACTTCAAGATAATGCTGTACTTACTGTGTATAAAATCAGATGCTGGATACTTTTCAAATGTACTAAAAAGGGGACCATATGGATAGAGAAGCTATGTACTGTCTTAATTATAGAACAAACAGAAACATAATTATACCTACAAATAAAACTATATACCTCCAGTATAGCAGCCAAATACACAAATACAAATCCTCCTCAGTATATAGATTTTCTTCAATGTAAAGTAAGTTATTTTCTTGTTTTGTTTGCTTACTTCAGATGTTTTCTGTGCAAATTAGGTTGTACCTGTACATCACATCACCCTAGTCAAAATTTCCAGAAATACAAATCTGGAGAACAACAAACTCTGCAATCTCACCTAAGAATATTGATCTAAATATATACCATTGTTAGATTGCTTTGTTTGCCTTACAGGTTTTAAATATATTGCTATCTATAATTAACCAGAGACTGTCTGGACTTTTAATTCTCAGGTTAAGACAGAACTGAAATGTAGAATTCACCGGGTCCATATAGACAGCTGGAATTTAACTCCCTTCTTGGAGAAGTATATTAGCATACCCAGGTCTTCTGAGCAGATTTTCTGTGGGTAAAGAGATGATGCCTGCGTTTTTTACTTTCAAAGCGTGACTGAGAAAAAAACAAGTGAAGATGGGTAGGGTGAGAATGGAGTTGGTTTTTTCTACTATAGGCCAGTGTGGCGGTCCAGAGTGCCGCCTCCCAAAAGAGGGGATGAAATCTAGGGCAAATAACTACAAAGTGAGATACCTTCTACCACACGCCTAGGCAAATATAGAGACCGATGAGTATTTAACAAATTTATTACTAAAATATATCTCTCTCTATATATATATGGTTGCATAAAAACCATATCTACCCTATAGAAATACTATCATACGCTACGTCCACCCACTCACTCCCCTACTTTAAGCAGTACTAGGAAACCTCAGAGGAAGAGCAGGGCAAACAAGAACCTATTATGTCAAAATATGACCAGTATGTGTCTGTTGGGTTGTGTGTATATGTGGTATAAATCACCCTTTCTCTTATTTGTACCTAATGAAACATAATTTTGCATACCAGTAACAAGAAATGAATGTGGTTGAAGCTAAATTGATATTCATCCATATATATTAAAAAAAAAAAGGCAAAATTGAAAACGATATTTCCTAGTCCGTCTGTAGATATATACACATATATATCTTCAGATTCCATAGAATGAAAATTTAATTATGAAAGCATTATTAAAACTGCCTTTGCTGTTAGTGTAAATATGATCATATTGCTCTCTAAAACTGTATGCACAGTTAACTTTTGAAGTCAGTCTTGGAATTACTGAGACATATAGCTGAAATTGAACCATTTTTGTCTACTTCAGTTTTGCAGATTTGGTCAGCCATAGAAATCTAAGCACTATGTCAGCAATGACATATGATGGAAATGGAAAGAGAAAACTTATGTAAGAAAATGCAAGACTGCTCATATGTTGCTAATAATAACTGCTAATATGTGCTGGTAGTTATAATTATAATTCCATTTTCAGGTCTCATACTACCTGAAGACAAAAGTTAGTGTCTCCTCTGTAACATTTACTGTTAGACAAGAGTAAAACAATAAAGAGAAAATTTGGAAAAAAATATCCAGTATTTCTTATTTCGGAGGCAGGAACTGAGACATGTGAACTGTCTACTGAAGTGACTAAATTTATGAAAAAGCTAATAAAAATGAATCTATGTCCTGAAACAGACTGAACTAACACGTCAAACTTTGTAGTATTTTACAAACTGACTAATTAAAATCACGCCAGCCTTAAGGAGGAATTTCTATAATAAAATGTAGTATCCTTTAACAAAGCCACAAGACCCCTACTGCTATTCCGTGGAACAGAAGAAATTTCAAGTGAAAGAAACTGTTCTAATGAACTGTAAGAGCCATTGTGGTCTTAATGCATCCATTTGTTACGAGCTGATTACCAGACCCTATCAGTGTTTAGCTAAAAGGAGTAAATTTTTAACTAACAATATTTTATCTCTTATAAAAGCATTCAAAACTGAATTGTGATGGATCTTAAGTACTCATTGGCTAAATCTATTTCTCTCTCTTAAGATTGCAGTGCTTGATTTTTACCTTTTTTATTAATTTACATATGGTGGTCTTTGTGAGGGACTTGAGTTTTCTCACTGCATTTGTATACTTTCATGGAAAGAAGAGAGAGAAAATCAGCTAAAGTACATATGTAAATATATTTTTTA
>VZZY01023130.1:0-12418 GCA_013400335.1 Eurystomus gularis
TATTATTAAACTGCTTTAGTTTCACCGCAACGGGGTTTTTTTTTCCATCTTATTTTCCTTCCCCTTTTTGGTCTGCTGAGGAGGAAGAGGAAAAAAAAGGGGGGGGAGGGCGTGATAGAGCAGCTTAGCTCAGTGCACCTGGCGCTCAGTGAAGGTTAACTCACCACACAAGCACAACTGTTCTCTGAACACAGTCAGGGAATAAGGCAAGTTTTCAGATACAGAAACTTCCATTTTAGGCGTTAGATAATTCTGTTCCGCATGGACCTACCTCTGAATTCAGATACAGAGCTACGCAAAGCTTATGCATGAAGTTACTTATAAGTGCACTCTCAGCCTTAGGTTAAGCTTCATGTGTAATGAGTTACTGGATGTAAAAATAGATGTTCAATTAGGTGTAAAATCACAATACTGGACATAAAATTTGTGGCAAAGGTGACAATATGTTTTTTTTCTCCATTCAGAAGTATAAACATACAATAAATATCATACCAATATGAGTTAAAGCAACAAAATGCATTCACTTTGAGTCATACCTTAGTTACATGTTACTGCATAAATGGAATTAATGGAGGATAAACTGAATTTCTTAATTTGAAAAAAATCTAGCAGGAAAATGAAAAAAGTACTGGTAGTAGAAATCCTTCCAAACTTTGCTGAAAGCAACATAAAAGGAATTAGAGATTATGATTTTATCTCACATAATATCATATATCATATCACACATACACCACCTTTGCTATGCAAAGAAACTGGTACAATAAAATCCAATATAACTGTAAAAGAAAGACAAGTGGTCAGTAGCACATGGGCCTATACAGGAACATCACCCATGAAAGCCATTGGTTCTGCTTGACAAATGGACTCTTAGCAGGTGTAACAATTAATGACTATTAATTCTGCGATAATTGGCAGAACCTGTTCCCGGGTTCTGTTTACACATAGTTTCTATTCATAAACAGGGAAGGGATCCATCCAGAGGGACCTTAACAGGCTGGAGAGGTAGACCTATGCCAACTTCATGAAGTTCAACAAGGCCAAGTGCAAGGGAATTGGAACTAGATGATATTTAAGATCCCTTCCAACCCAAACCACGCATGTTTCTATGATTCTACAGGGTCGACAAATCATTAATATATGGTATAGTCAGGACTAATGTATTTTGCAGATGTTAGTAATTTCAGTACTTGCAGCATGGCTGTTGTGATAGTAATAGACCAACCTGTTGGACTTTGACAGACTCTGTGCAACAAAACACTTACCAAAGTGCCTGTTAAATCTTAATCATACATATGAAAGTGAAGTTTCAATATAAAACAAAATTTAACACAAAACAAAACATGACCCCATTGAATACAAATCCAAAGGCCACTAAGGGAGAGGGTACCTGGAATCGTCATCTGAGTGTTGGTATGGAGGAGCCAGATCAACAGCAGTGCAGCAGAGCCCAAGCTTGGGAGCTTTTCCCCTCATCACTCGCTCCCTGGCTCTGCATCTCTGTTGACAGTGTTGTTACTCTTGGCTCCAAAGCAGATGTGCTTTATGTCCATTTAGGGTTATCTGTGTCATATCAAACAGTAGGTGCATTTCAAAGGGCAGCTGAAAAAGCCAGCACTGGCACTTTCAGGATGTACCAACATTTTCTTGTAACGAAGATAAGTATCTTTACGCCTTTTTCATAGAATTATAGAATGGTTTGGGTTGGAAGTGACCTTAAAGATTATCCAGTTTCAACCCCCCTGCCATGGCAGGGACACCTCCTACTAGACCAGGTTGCTCGAAGCTCTGTCCAACCTGGCCTTGAAGACCTCCAGGGATGGAACATCCACAACTTCCCTGGGCAACCAGTTCCTGTGTCTCACTACCCTCAGAGTGAAGAATTTTCTTCTAATTTCCAATCTAAATCTATCCTCTTCCAGTTTGAACCCATTAACCCTTGTCCTATCACTACAAGTCTTTGTAACAAGTCCCTCCCCAGCCTTCTAGTAGGCCCCCTTCACATACTGGAAGGCTGCAACATCTCCCCAGAGTCTTGTCTTCTCCAGGCTGAATAACCCCAACTCTCTTAGCCTGTCCTCATAGGAGAGGTGTTCCATCCCCCTGATTATCTTTGTAGCTCTCCTCTGAACCATCTCCAACAGGTCCATGTCCTTCTTGTATTGGGGGCTCCAGACCTAAGCAGTGCTCCAGGTGGGGTATCATGAGAGTGGAGTAGAGGGGGAGAATCACCTCCCTCAATCTACTGGCCACACTTCTTTTGATGCAGTCCCAGAGATTTTTTCAGCATTTGTGGACTGTGCTAAAAGGAAGGTTTCGCTTTCAGTGGAAAGACTGCTTCTATATGTTCTTGTTATGTCATTGAAATCAAGATTTTTTTCCAGTTTGCTAATGAAAGGATCCCACAGGACAGCACATGAGTCTAATTTCACCATTTAGGAGGAGAAGATACAGTAACCTTACAAGATGCTGTTTTTTCTGGGATTATTTTTGCCCTGGTTCCTTCCTGAGGTCAGCAAGGGAGAACAATGAAGACAGCAGCAAAGGCATAGGCCTACGAAATGAGGTTCTGATCCTCTGGCTCAGCAGTGCTGGTGATGAGACTACTCAGAGGGATAGGATGAAGTGTCCTACAAGACACCTCAGCCCCAAACTGCAGGACTTTTCCATCCTCTGCACAAAGTCTTTGAGCATTGACATAATGACTGATTCTACTTTTTCATTAAAATTGACTGAGCCACTTAACACCTACTTAGACACTTTTTGGAAAAGCTGCTGTATACAGGATAACTTGGGGTTTATGTGAATAAAGCTAATAAAAATAATCTTTCAATGCTCTAGATGGCTCAGTCTATACAAGTCACACACAAATCACATTCTTGGCAGGAAGCTGTAACTGTGATCCTGGGATTTATTTATTTTTTGGTTTTGCATTGTTTGTGTTGGTTCTGTGCAAGAAGAAATTTCTAGGCAAGTTGGATGTCATTTAGTGTTAAGTACTGCATTATTTTCTTACAGTCCATGCTTGGCATTTTAGCTATTATGAACCATTTTTGCATGCTCTTTGCCAAAAGAAAGGAGGGTGGCAACCTGAAGCAATCCAGAAAGAGATGTTTCCAGGAAGAGGAGCATCTTTATTTAGATTGTGCTGAAAATCATTCATCCCGTATCTCCTCCTCGCTACTCTTACAGGGATTTAATGAACGAGTAACACTAAATTTGGCTTCCATTTAGAAAATACAATCTATTCAAAAAATACAGTACTTGCAGCAATATGGACAAGGAGATTGGTAGCAATGTGGTTTAATAAACCAAGCACAAACCTGAAACGTAGGAGCCATTAAATTTGCTTCCTGTATTAGCAAGCGTGCTGGCCCTACACACAAGTCATTTATCTTCCCATGGCTTTTATTCCAGACATCTATAAACCAGAGATGATATTATACATCTCACAAAGGTACTCTGAAGATTGACAGGCTGATAATTCATGCTGCTGCAGCGCAGACATGACTACTTACAGGCCAGGTGAATAAAACAAAAAGATAGCCATTAAAAAATTATTTATTATCAATTTTTCATACATTGCATCAATGTATCCTGTTGTGTTAATTTTCACAAGCAGAACGTCACAAACTGTGAGTGCTTTGAAATAGCTTTACAATGAATGAACTTAAAATTTATATCACATTAGTGAAAATACTGCATTTCTCAAGTTTGTTATTTTCTATAATTTCTATAAGGTTGTCCAAATACACCTTATAAGATCTGTGTTTTTCTACAAATAAATTGTCTGAGCGGCAAAACTATCAAAATTTTTGTTGCTTTAAATAGTTCTAAAATATTTAGAGACTTCCTCAGATGGTTTTCACGTGCCCTGTAGGAAAGTAGGACACTTACGTTTTTCAAGGGACTGAGATAATTACTTCAGACAAAATTCAGCACACACGGCTAGATCTTGGGTAAATTACTTTTTACTATTTTTATACTATATACTACTATATGCTTATTACTACTTCTACAATGATTCTTAAGAAAAACTTCAGGTGGTCCAAGGATCTTACCATGACGCCATGGCCTCAGTACGTACTATACTATGGTAGCCTATGAGAAGGACATCTACACTGTACTTATCCACAAAGTAAAGCCCCTGGGGAAATGTGGATATATACCCTTTGTTTCTCCTTCTGAGATTACCTATTTCTTAAGGAAAAATGAAAAACAGTTTCTGAGACAGGCAAAGAAATATTGGAATGGCTGCTGGCAGAGGTTCTGTTCTTAATGTACGTGATGTCTACATATTGGGTTTTTTAAAACCTGTGCAGAAGGGGACAAAGAAGCAGGGGCATAGGCACGGGGTTGTCTTTGAGACAACTCATTACTCAACATCTCAGTAGAGTTTCAAGGACAAAACTGCACTCCTGCCCTGGGAAGATGGGGAGAAGCTTTGCTGCTTGTTGCAAAACGCTCCACAGCAGTGGTCCTCACTGTGGTTTTAGAGCTCAGAAAGAGTCTTTACTCCTGCCTGACCCAGCTAAAATGTATGTAGCATACTTGAGGTTTATTTCAACCTATTCCCCTTGTCTCTCATCCCCCTACCATGCAGCACTCTGAATAGTGCACTGCACTGCCAGTTCTGAGTTTAAGGGCAAGCAGTTACATATCCAACCTGCTCACCTCCTTGATGACCTCCTCTTAGGTCTCTGGCTACAAAAGCTCATTGCCTTGCCTGTCATGCTGACCTGCTGTCTAATTGCCTGCTTGTCCTTCATGTCCTGCTTGTGCATCTCCTGTCTCAGTTTATAGACACATTACAGCACAGGACATCTTCTTGTTCTCTATACAACATTCAACATGAAGGTTTGGCCCATTCATGAGCTCCAGAGCACTACAGTTAGTACATGATCATAGTTTATCAGCCTAAATAATTGCTAGGCATTAGCATTTACTACAAAGCAAGTACATAGGTACCCAGCTAAAGCAGGTGGTCCTAACCCAAGCTTGTTTCTCAAGTCTTTAGTGGATGCTCATCAGGAAAAAAATACAGTAATAAGGAAAGGACAAAGCTCTCTTTATCATTAAAGGGCAACCTGAAAGTAACCAGTTCCTAAGATTACTATTAATTATTTTCACTTCTTTTATGTGTTGGGTTTTTATAGAACACAAAGATATTTCTACTTAATAGAACCTGAAAGAGCCTAAACAGTGAAATTTTATACTTACTGGAAGTAATGAGAAAGCAGGAACCTCACACATGTCTGGTGAAGCACCCTCTGGAATCACATTTCTCTCTTTATCGGCCACGTTAACAGGCCTTTGGAAACAAGTGTACTGACTTAGGTGCCTAAAACTGGGGAGTGAGACTAATCTTTTCTTTGTGCACTGATAAAAATGAAGTAATAGATTAGAAAATAGATCTATAAGCACATATCCTCTTCGTTAGGTAAAGATTTCTGTCACATAGGTTGGCCTATTCAGCTCATAATAGATGGTTCCACAAAAGCTAGTGTGAAAATAACAAAGCTTTGCAGGAAAGCAGCATTGTTCATGGTGAGAATTACCGTTTTCCTGCCATCTCTCAGAAGTCAGGAATGAGAAGAAGGTCCTGCAAGAGCAGCTGGCTCCACTCCACTCAGAAAGGAATCCACTCTGCTTATTAAAATGCCAATTTTATCTTTGCTCAAGTTCAAAAGATTAATCCCAGAGGGTTCTGGGGCATAAGATATACCGAACTTTCAAAATCCTCTGCTGAGTATCCGAGCACATTTTTGGATAAACGTTACATTTTTCAGCCTGATTCTGCGTTAGACATTTTTTGAAGCACAGTCACAACATTAGTAAGTCTCCAGTAGATAATGTGTTTTATTTACACACGCTCAAACATACACAGAAAACATGATACTCTTCTAAAAACTAAGCCTTCTACTCACCCCCCTTTAAGAAGACATACAAAGAAGAATTAAAAATACCAGTTCAGTTCCCAGTTTTGCAATTGAGGATCTAATGTATCCTTGTCAGTAAAACTTTTCATGACTCTCTTGTAGCAGCAAAACAACACATCTGAAGACTTAAGCAAATAATCAGCTGACAGTACAAGCTGATTTGGTGCTTTTTTTAAATCCAATTGACCTTTGTCAAGGCAAAGGCAAAAGAGCAACACTTGACATTTTGCTCAAAATAAAGAAAACATAATTTAGCAATTTTCATCCAACTGTGGTTAGCTTCAGCTTCACAGTTGCTCAACTCTTTCCAGACACAAATGATTTGCAGTCCTCACATGCATTAGAAAGCTTCCTGAGAGAGTTGTTACTAAGTGGTTATATTCAGATCTCACATTTAACTGTCGACATGTTCCCCTTTGGAGAAAAAATATCCATCACAAAAGTTCAGTACGAAAAGAAAACATTGGCAAGGTTACATCAAATACTTTCAAACAAACTGACTTTGGGATGAATGTACGACAGTACGGTTAGCGTGTCCCTTAAATTCATAGTCCTTTTGTTAACAGAAGGAAACATTGAAAATGTCAAAGAATTTAGTGGTATGAGATCACAGCCACACTCAGTGCTTCTGAGCAAGTGAGTGTTTAATTCAGGGGTCCTCAAACTTTTTAAACAGGGGGCCGGTTCACTGTCCCTCAGACACTGTCGGGGGCTGGACTACAGTTTGGAAAAAAATGAACGAATTCCTATGCACACTGCACATATTTTATTTGTAGTAGTGCACAAAAAAACAGGAAAAAGAATGCCGTATCCGGCCCGCGGGCCATAGTTTGAGGACCCCTGGTTTAACTGTTTGCCCATATAGATCGCAGCTGGCAGAGCACAGCGCTAGTAGATGCAGTCAAAGTGAATCTAACTTTGAAAGGGATGTTCAATGCCTTCTTTATGCCCTCACACCACCTTGTCTCCTGAGCAGAACCGAGGCATTGGAACGCAAAAAGTTGCTCTGAGTCAGAGCCAACTCTGAAAAAGTCCTGAAGTCTCTGAAAAATTCCTGCTGAGAGACAGGACCTATTCTGTGTGCAACGTGACACTAGTGTGATTGTACAGCTGCTGAAATCAAGGCCAGTGTGCACACAGACAACAGATGACTGCTGACACATGAAATACTCAAAGGCTTCTGAAATAAGATTTTCAAATCCGTGATTCCCACTGATAATTTGTTTCTACTCCTACCATACACAGAATTCATCACTTGGACCAATGGGCTCAGAGGATTTGCAGGAGCCCAAATAATGCATCACTGATACATTTTACAATACTGTTTATACTGCTGTTGGCTACAAAAGTAGCATTACATTAGTATCTTTCAAGCCTGTATCACATCAGTGATTTGCATGTGTCCTAAGACAAAGCAATCGATCCATCTCAGTTTGTACTGCTCAGTTATATAGGACCTATTGACTTATAGCAGAAATTCTTTCACTATTAGTATCTCAGTGCATAATTCTGTACTTTGTGTTGTCAGATCTCATATAATTCCTATTAAGTCACTCCACAGACTAAAAATCATCCATATGACTCTGTAGGATACATCAGTCCTCTGAATCATCAATAGCCCCTAAACTTGGGCAATCAAAAAGCTGTACTAGCATTTTTTCTGCTGTGGTTATAATGAAAATGCAAGTGAAGATTAGTATCAAGATAAAATCATAGAATCATAGAATGTTAGGGGTTGGAAAGGGCCCCCAGAGATCATTGAGTCCAACCCCCCTGCCAAGCAGGACCAGAGAATCTAGGGCAGGTCACACAGGAACGCATCCAGACGGGCCTTGAAAGTCTCCAGAGAACGAGACTCCACAACCTCTCTGGAGAGCCCGTTCCAGTGCTGTCACCCTCACAGTCAAGAAGTTCCTCCTCATGGTGAGGTGGAACTTCCTGTGCTCTCGCTTGCATCCACTTCCCCTTGTCCTATCGCAGGGCACAAGTGACAAGAGGTTGCCCCTTTCTTCTTGACACCCAGCCTTCATCTATTGATCCACATTAATTAGATCCCCTCTCAGTCTTCTCCAGACTAAAAAGCCCCAGGTCTCTCAACCTTTCCTCATGAGGCAGGTGTTCCTGTCCCTTAATCATTCTTGTAGCCCTCTGCTGGACTCTCTCCAGTAGATCAATATTACTATTTTCTTTATTTTTCCCATCTTATTTTTACTGCATTTTTCCCTTTGCTCTTACTCTTCTAACTTTGTTGTGGCACCATATGAAATACCTCCCTAAGAGCTGAAGAGATTTGCTGCTTTTCCTTAGCAGATAATGGCTTCGACTAGTACTTCTGCATTCACTACATCCAAGCCAGGTTTTAACTTACTTCTAAGTATCTGATTTTTTATTGTAAAACTGATGTCTAACTAAGAGGCTTCTAGTTGACAAAATAAAAGTGTATTTAGTGTATAACTGAACCTACGACATCGCACAAAATTGCCGTGCTGATGTTGAGAGGTCTCCTAGCTTTATTTCACGGATTCTTTACTTTATTCCAAAATGCTTTTGGGTAAAAAGCAAATTGTATTTTCATATTTTGTCACTGTTTCAGAAAGTCATCGTTTCCTTTGGCAGACTACCTCCCCTTTAGTCCTCATATGACCAGTTAGAGCCCAAAACAATATTTCTTTAGAATAAAGTACTTCAAAAGAACCCATTGAACAGTTTATTTTCAGCTAGCCCTCTCCTAGTTTGGACAACTTCTAATTCATTATTTCCTAGGCTAGCAAAATAATTATCAACTGTACTTAGAGGCCTGCTCTGTCCTTACTGGAAAATAATATTTTGCAGTTTATGTGCATGTTGATTAACAAGATTTTTTTTTTTAAAGTATTGTAAGAAAAAGATGCCAAGGATTGGTCTTTATGATGGTTTCAAGATAATCTTAAGCCTGTCTTGCCCACAACACAGAAGAGTTTCATCAGGTGAGAAAACTTATTAAGTGGTCTATTTTTTTAAAGTTTGGAACTCTTGCTTAACTCACACTGGTTGCTATTTGCAATAACCTTTCTACCTACAGGAGAGAAGTTCCGTCATGCATTACTCTCTAAGAACTATATGCTTAAGTGATTGGATTTTCTTTTTAACAGTCTTGTACAAATTTTTCATATCCCTTCCTGTTCTCTTTTTTCACCAATTGAACAAGTCATCCTATAAATGAAGACAGAGTCCTTTAACTCATATTCCTTTGACACTCATCAGCTGGGTGACAGTCCAAAAATCTGAACAATTTCCAACAGTGACACCTGTTAACAATGTATTATTTGTCAAGGATAAAATAGAGGAAACACAAACAAAGAGGGACTTTGTGTTGCATATAGTGATACAGAAAAAAAGGTTAATGAAGTCAGCCTTTACTAAATTCCTGTTATTTCAGAATGAAATCTTAGCTTGTCGTCGTTTCTGCTAAAATTGCATATCATGACTATGTTGAGTAATAATGAAACTGAGAGACAAAAGCAGTAATACCATTCACTCTTTCTGCAGTGGTTGCTTGGAGGTCACTGAAGTTGTATATAAAATAAGAGAATGATTTTTTTTTTTTTTTTTTTAACACTGGTTTTACAAGCCCCCAAACAAGGCCTCATCTGTATTTACTGTGAAGAAAAGGAGAAAATATCCTTCTCATACTGGTGAAACATCAGGCTTGTAGAATATAGAGGGTTCTTGTGCAGGAAATGTGTGGGTGGAGGAAAAGGGAATGGTCCTTTTCCTAGAGGCTGTTAAAACTTCACATGCATTTATTTCACAAAAACATTTGTGATGTTCAGCATGGAGGTAAGTCTGCATAGAGGCCACTCCACAAGTGCTGAAGCATACAAAACTGAATCCAGTGCCCTAAAGTCATTCCTAAAGAGCAAAAGTTTTTAAACTTTCTTTTAAAATGTTTAAACTTTTAAAAACTTTCCTGTTTTTTCCAGGTCTTTGCATTTTACCATTAGCTCTGTAATATTTGATGCTTTCCTAAAAACTAATGATCTAGGTGCCATGTGGCTGGTGTTGTGTATCTGTCCCAATGAATGTGTTGCAAATAGAGCTTCCTACAAATCAAACCACAGAACCACGGGAAAACTGGCTGGGTGGGACTTCTGATGGTCATTCAGTCCACTCAGATGGTCAGACCGTTGCTCTGGTTGTGTGATTTTGATTGGCTGAACTGTAAAATCTTATGACAGTGGAGATCCCAAACCTCTCTGGACAACTGTTGCACTTCCTCCTAGTGAATGGTTTTTCCAAATGTCCAATCTGAACATGCCACAATTTTGTGGCTATGTGCCCTCGTTGTTACTCCCTGACACTATCAAGACAGCAGAGAGAAAAAGAACAACATCATCATCTTTTCAACGACCTTTAAAAATATTTGCATGCTGGTATTACATTTTCCATTGTTGTCCTCACCTGACTAAATAAACCTAGCTCCTTCAGCCACTCTTCACATGACGTGGTCCAGGCCTCTGACCATCATGGTAGCCCTTCCATGGACCCTCACCAGTTTCTCAGCACACATCTCATGAACTGGAGACTCCAAAACTGGAGGGAGTATTCCAAGTGTGGTTTCAATAGCTTTGCGTAGACAGGCATGATAACACAACCATTGGCCAAATTCATAGAACCATCAGATGGTTTGGGTTGAAAGGGACTTTAAAGATCATCTAGTTCCAATGCCTCACTAGACCAGGTTGCTCAAAGCCATGTCCAACCTGGTCCTGAACACATCCAGGGATGGAGCACCCATAACTTCCCTGGGCAACCTGTTCTAATGTCTCACCACCCTCATAGTGAAGAAGAATTCTTCCTGGTGCATCTTGGTGTGTGCTTTGGCCAATTTCCAAGAGGAGTTCCACTTCCTCTAGTTACTGCCAGCCACAAATTTCCTGAAGTTCTACTCTGCCTTCCTGAAATTTGAGTAATGTTACCCTCTTCCTTGTCACCACACTTACCTTTAGTCACCATGATTTTTCATAATAGGCTCACAACAACATGGCCAGGTCTTTCAGCACTTTTGGATTAATTCCTTTCAGCCCTATGGATCAGGGTGTTACAACTTCTCTAGGTGGTCCTCAACCTTCACAACTTAGAAGCCACACTCTCAACTTCTGAATTCCATGACCATCAATTAATGGCCTTGAAATAGTACAGAATGTAGAAGTCTGGATTTAAAGACAAAACACAGATTGATTCTATAATATGATTATACTGAGATGCTTCTTTTAGCAGAGTCATTGAAAAAAAAAGCTATTTATGGTGACACAAAGAGATTGGCAGCAACGTAAAGGGAAAAGGCGGGTGATTTGTTATAGAAACCAGATCACATTGGTTTCTGTTTCATTGTCCACAGTAAGAAAAGTCAACTTTTACCAAGAGAGGTAGAAGAAGAAAGGAACACGCCTGATTCCAAGTCATTTTCAGCGGATATACTTCCCTTGATGCACAACATGTTATAGTTACATTTCTTTCTTTTTGTTATGTCCTACAAAAATCTTGCTATTTCTGAGGGGAATGGTTAAAAATGTTTTGCCATATTCTACCTCAAAAAGCTTGTACTGTTTAGAGATTTTTCCGGAAATATATTCTTAACCTAAAGCTCTTCAAGAATCGCTGAAGAGCTTCATAGATGCTGGAAGGCCTAAAATGCTATCTAATGACTGCTTTTGTTTTTTTAAAAAATACAATATCATCATGTTTTTTACATTTACTCTGTAAATGTTTTTGAATGACTATTGGTTGAAAATCCAGTAAATCAAAGCCCACTTCAGTGCATTTTTTCACTTTGTGTTTTCTGCAGCTTTATTACTCATTATTCTGTGTACTTTCATCATCATAAACACAGCTCTAGACACAAGGTACTTTTTTCTGACACCAATTTCTCCTATATATTTAGGAGACTTTTAGTTCCAGACAAAGAAAGCTTCTGTTATTTACCTGACACTGCACACTTCTTGCTTTTTTTCAACTTCAGCTACAGACTGATTTGGGACCTGTTATCTGTGGACTTGAGTACCTAAAGGGAATATTGTACCTTAATTTCCTGAAGTCATTACAGTAATGGTGTATTTGAGAACGTTCAGGGTGCCTAATAGGAACAGAAAGAACTATTCTTTAAAAAGGAAGCAATACACATTGAGAAAGGGATATAAAACTAAATGCAGCATTGTCTTGATTCCCCAAATAATCAAGCCGCTTGGGTGGCTTTGTAAGTTCCCACAGCTGGTACAGTGCATGTCAATGTTACTGCCCAATCAGGATTAAATCCCAAAAATTTAGCTGCTGATATGAAAAAGTGCGAAGTCTCAACAAGTGAAAGTTTTCTTTGTTTGCTTTATATTAGATCTTTTTCTTTCTTTCTTTACTTTTTCTTTCTTTCTTTCTCTTTCTTTCTTTCTTTTTCTTTCTTTCTTCTTTCTTTCTTTCTTTTCTTTCTTTCTTTCTTTCTTTTCTTT
>VZZY01023130.1:12464-27858 GCA_013400335.1 Eurystomus gularis
CTTTCTTTCTTTCTTTCTTTCTTTCTTTCTTTCTTTCTTTCTTTCTTTCTTTCTTTCTTTCTTTCTTCCTTTCTTTCTTCTAAATAAACACACACACTGAGCAAACTTTTGGGGTTTTTTACTAAAAAAAACCAAACCCAAACTTCTCTTTCTGCTATTTTCTTGTTCAGTTATTAAACAAGTGAACTGTACTGAGTATACTATTGTCTTTCCTTCCAGGTATAGCAGGTCTGGAAGAGAATTCAAGCCCTGAGGAAGAGCACAAGAATCTACTGTGTT
Organism: Eurystomus gularis; assembly: GCA_013400335.1. Taxonomy (NCBI): domain Eukaryota; kingdom Metazoa; phylum Chordata; class Aves; order Coraciiformes; family Coraciidae; genus Eurystomus; species Eurystomus gularis. The sequence goes on from VZZY01023130.1 coordinate 12,744, forward strand.
GCACAGATGTCAGACTGCAATGCCTGCTTTGGATGTGCATTTTATTTTGTTTCTGGTGGAGCGTAACAATTTTTTGAGCTGTGTTTGGGTTTCTTTATGCACTCATATGACAGAAGAGGGTTTGGTATTGCTTGTGCTATTTCTACATGAATGAGCTTACACGCTTTTCTTCATATTCTACTTGCAGTTCATCTTACCCCAGCAATTCTATGACGACTTCATTGTCTTTTCTTTGGCTTGTCTGCAGCATAGAATCACTTTCTGCAAATTCTTTAGGCAGCCTTTTGCAGCCCACCACATTTAATCGCATCTCATGCAGGTCTAGTACTTAATTTGGTTTGGTTTTTGGGGGCTTCAATCGTCAGAACTGCTGTACAGGATCATCTAGTCCATCTCTGACTCATCAGGAGGCGATGCTTTAGGAAGGTGCCATAAGAAACAGGAAGTGGACCTATTTATAGTGGTGGCCTTCTCAGCGTCCTGTGACTATGTCCCGCAGTTAAATAGTGTGTTCTAGGAAGCAACATATCTTTCATTTTCAACCAGTGCTGGCATGATCTTTATAAACCGTGTACTTTTGTTTATTTTCTGTACTGAACTAATATAATGCACTTACAAAACTGTGCATCTTCTTGTTTTCTCAAGATGCTGCATTTTTAACTTTTTTTTTTTCTTCTAAAACTGTGGCATATTGATTTCGCTTGCTTCATTTATTGTCTGTTGTTCCATAAACTGGATATTCCTCACTATATATAAATTTTTTTTCCCACCATATCTACTACTTTTATTTTGTATTTTATCTTCTTTGCTACTGGAGCTAGCCCTTGCTTCTACTCTCATTTGCCTGGGCTATTTTAATTAATGAAGCCTGGTGAATCACATCTGCTTCAGCCAATGCTGGGTTTGGACCTGAACCTGTTCACTTGTCTTCTGTATGTTCACATTTCTTGTTAAAACGTACCATGGGCTTCTCAAACATTTGTACCTGAACTCCTGGATAATCTCTTACTGTAATTCCCTACAAATAAGTTGACCTTTAAAAATTGCCCTATTAGGCAAGTCTGCCATTTTGCCCAGCGTGGAAAACCACCAGTCAACCCCTACTTCCAGATTTCTTCCTGTGTTTCTTGGGAAGATGTAGTTTACATGTAACACTGTTGCTCATTATGTGGGCACGAGTCATCCTGGTGTGCTCAAACACAAAACAGGACACAAGACACTCTACCCTTACCTGCACCAACCGAAACAACCAAACAAGATCTTTTTGAACACTGTGGTTAGTAATGGGAAATCTCCCAGTTTTGATTTACTTCTACTCGTGGTTTAAGATTGATGAAAAATGGAGTTTTGATACTGTTGAAGGGTAATAATTCGCTATTTCACAAAAGCAAGGTTTTGATTTAAAATTACTTAAATTTGATTAATTTATTGCTGGGGTTAGAGCATGATGCGGCTTAGCACAAGGTAGGGGAAAACATGACAGGGGTAGCTATGAGGTATCCCAAACCTTATAGTTTGCCCTCACCAGCTCAGTTTCTCCCTCCTCCTCTCAGATCTACAACATACCATGTGTAGCTATAACATATTTCAGATGTGGTTTTTTTTTTTTTTTCATCCAGTGAGCCCTGTTTTCTGCAGCAGAACCACCTCTGGTCTCATCAATTACACAATCTTGCATTGATTACACAAACGTTTAGATTATTTGCCACACCTTTGACTGAATACTAAGTGAGAAAGGGAAACGTTCTCCCTGTAATACTGACAGTAGACACCACATTCTTGAGAATGCCCATTTATTTAAAAGCATTTAGCTTCACAAAAGTCCAGACATCTATAATGAAAAAGATCTATTTTTTTCTTCCCTATGCAGCACAAGAGCTTTCCTTTACCACAAAGACACCAGTGTTGCAGACAAGATAGTTTTAAATGTTCCAGAGGAAATCTCCTTGAAATATATTATTATTGCTACTATATCCACATTTTCTTTGTGAATATGCTAGGCTTTATCCATATACACAAGAGTTCATGCACCTTAAGACACTATTTTACCACCAAATGTTGGTTTCTAAATTACAAGATAGAGGGTTGGGGTGTACAGTGAAATTTGCTGGAAATTTAGCAGAAGAGTAAGATTTTAGTAAGAAAGTCAGCTGCAAGGAAGAGCCTGAGAATGGGTCTGAAGCCTCATCCCAACCCCTCTGCAAACAATGGGAAGAGATCCACCCACCACCCTGAACTTTGGATCCATCGAACTACAAATATGCCTCTGATGACGTTAGCACTACAAACCAGAAACACCCCCTAATTGCATGAAAAACACAATGATTGTTTAAAAGAGTATTAGTGTATGCAAAACAGCTTGTGAATTCCTAACCTTTAGAGAGAAGCACATGAGACACTGTCTTATTCTTTCATTCCTAAACCCAGCAAATATCTTGTGAAGAAATCCATGAAGGCAATCACATATAAAGAAAAGAGGTCATTGTTCCTCTCAGTGTTGCATGTGGAAAGATGAGGAGCTGAGGCCCCTGACATCAGAGCATGGAGCATGTCTCCAAAACATAGACACTGCCTGTGTAGAACAAACAGAAGCATACTGCTGAGGAACTCAAAGCACCAGATATCCCAAACATGCTTCTTATTTTTTTCCCTTTCATGCTTTTCTGAATTTATTTTTCAGTTTATAGATCAGCCATTGTCCCCCCATATGGTGCTTTGCATGTTTACTCCTGAAGTCACAGGGAAAGGGTGGCTTTTCCCTCCATGCACTAGAACAGCTCGTTACTATAAACTCTGACGGGAACCATTTCCCATAGGAAGTGCTCGGAAACAATCTGTCCTTAGTAGATTATTTCCCTATCAAGTGCATTTCCTTCAAAACGTATGTAAGGCTGAACAACAAAACTGGGTTACATGCCATGCCCTTCCAGTCTCCTGAGCTGAATCCATTTGGATATCCAAGACATTTTAATCGGTCATGTTCTGCGTTCTTACATGGTCTGTAGCTCCTGAGCAGGAGGGAAAAGGTCTCTGTTTCTTGTAAACTATTTCATGGTCTCTTTCTTCTTGGGGAAAAGCTCTTAATGAACACTGAATTGCTTTCCAGCTGAAACAGGGCATGTTATATAACAGAAATGCCCTCCAATAAATGGTAAAAAAACACCTTTTATTGCAGAAAAAGGACCTCGTTTTACCAATTGTTATCAATTCTGAGAGCTGATAAAGACATAACACATGGGAATGAGATGCCAACAGCCTGTCCTGACAGAGAGCTCGTTCCTTTCAAAATCATCATGAAAATGTGTTATCTACTGCTAAGTACCATTTTCCTCTCCCATTCCCAAGCAACTGGGCTGAGATTAAAGCTTTGAAGGACACTGGAGACAGCTACCCTTGTTGTGGATGAACCCACCTCTGCAGGGCCTGCAGGCCAGGAGGACCTCTTAGCAAGGCAGCGTGTGCCCCTCGATACCAACCCCTTGTACATGGGACCGTGGTCTGCAAAAGGTTTATAAAGCTACCCCTGCTTAGGGCAAAACCCTCATTTGTTGAGTATTCAGTACTTGTAACACCTAATTTTCTTCTACACAGTTTGCATACTTGACATCTTTCCTAAATAAGACATTTTTGTGTATCTGGCTATTCAATGAAAAGGAAATTTACACACTCTTCACCTTGGTCCTTCCCTATTTTTCATTTCATGCTGCATATCTGGTCGCCCGATTCACACGCCAGTTTTTCTGTTTCCTGATTAGATAAAAGGTAACTTTAAAAGAGGAGAACAATATATGTGGGCAGTTATTTGAAGTGTAGGGGTGTTCCAGGAAATGTTTTTGAAACTTGTTTTATTGTGGAGATTTACAAAGCACTGAAGACAATCACCTATTAAAACAAACAAACAAATATAAAAAACTGTACTACTGTGAAATACCTACTCTATTTTTTTTTTTCACTGTTTTCAAGGGTACCTAACACTGAAAGGGTGTCTTTTCCTTTAAATATTTGGTAACTTTATACTTTAAAAAGTAATTTCCAATATCTTGTAATAAAGATAGTGGATATTGTCCTACCACATTTTATATCTGAAAACTCCAGCAAATTATTTTTAAAAAGCACCTTAAAAAAAAAAAATTAAAATTTTAAAAATATTTTTAAAACATGAAGTCTGAAGTCCTAGAGCTCCTCATACTTGGAAGGAAAGTTTTTATTTACTACTGTGGGTTGAAGCTCCAGACTTGCGCATTTTGGTTTAAAATATTAACCAGGAAGAGATTATACATTTGAAGTTTCTGCATTCCCTTTCTTAAAGGAACATTTATTTTATACTTGAGGTTTTACATATTCTCTCAGGCTAGGGAGATATAACAGCTACTTTCTATCTAAATAACAAAGAAAAGACCAGATTTCTCCTTTGACGTGAAAGATCAATATTGATGAAGTTCAAACAGAGATGCTGCAGTATCTTCTGCAGATGCCCATTGACATCTGCAGTTCTTGCCCAGATATTACCATCAATCATTAGGGCAAGAAGCCTTCTGTATTGATCCCAATACAGAAGAGACAGTATCTATTGGTATCGTGTTGGTAGAGAGTTAAAGGAAGAATTACAGGCAGAAGGGCCATAGAAATGCACCTGCTGATAGAGGCTGTTTGATTGTTGTGCATGACCTGCTGCAGGATACATCCAACAGGAGGGTAAAGCTCTTGACAGTGATTTATGTCAGGTCCTTGAGTACCAAAACAATATATATAGAAATATATATTCTTTCGGTTGCATGAAATTATGTTAGAAATATTTTTGAAATGATAATACCCCTAAAAACACTCCAGCAGAAGCACAGAAGAGTTAGGTACTAGCTGCGCAAGTCTTACTGGCATTCAATTTTTATATGGACAAACAGTTCTGATAAGAGACCTGTTAACGATAAAAGAATAGCCAATAAAAGAAAAAAAAAATACTTCCTAAAGTTCAAAGATTTTAGAGTGCACAAATGTAAACAAAATGACTTAAAGAGCATTAAATTCAACCAACTGAAAAACTTCACATAGACTGAGAAAAGCAAATATTTCTGGTAGCGTGTCACTTTTAGCTGGATCTAAGCAAAATCCTGACTTTGAAGCCATTCTGTGGTGCTTCTCCAGTCACTATCATGACTTAAACCTTATTCTAGGCTTGCTTTTATACCTATGTTTTCTGTATCACCTGCTGTCACACTGAAACACTGGTGCAGTAAATCCCCCCCAGACCTTGTGGGTCCCATATTTTACATGACTGGCTTTCATAGAATCATATGAGTCTATGAAAGAATCATTAAGGTTGGAAAAGACCTCTAGGATCATCAAGTCCAATCTTTCAACATCACAGAATCATAGAATCATAGAATGTTAGGGGTTGGAAAGGGCCCCCAGAGATCATTGAGTCCAACCCCCCTGCCAAGCAGGACCAGAGAATCTAAGGCAGGTCACACAGGAACGCATCCAGACGGGTCTTGAAAGTCTCCAGAGAACGAGACTCCACAACCTCTCTGGGGAACCCGTTCCAGTGCTCTGTCACCCTCACAGTCAAGAAGTTCCTCCTCATGGTGAGGTGGAACTTCCTCCGCTCTAGCTTGCATCCACTGCCCCTTGTCCTATCGCAGGGCACAAGTGACAAGAGGTTGCCCCTTTCTTCATGACACCCAGCCCTCATCTATTGATCCACATTAATTAGATCTCCTCTCAGTCTTCTCTTCTCCAGACTAAAAAGCCCCAGGTCTCTCAACCTTTCCTCATGAGGCAGGTGTTCCAGTCCCTTAATCATCCTCATAGCCCTTCGTTGGACTCTCTCATCCTGTTTTACCTCTTGCATGAATTGGTGTCTTGAAACTGGCAATGTTAATTTAAAAAAACAGTGATTCTACAGCTTTGGACTTTACTTGAATAAAAGGGAATTTCAAATTATATAAGGTTGAGTAGTGTAAAGTTCAGTTACACAGAAGGGTCAACGTTCTGGCCAAGAATAATTTTTACTGAGTAGTTACATCCTTCTTCTCTAAATATGCAGTGGCATTAAAGTAATTTTATTTTAAAGTGAATTTCCATGCATTTTACAGTGCTGTGGCACTGTTCAAAAACTTGTACTTGAGGTAGTTCTATGTAACAGAACCCAGGTCGGATTCTAGTGATAATTCTTGGTAGAGAGACAGTAAGGAAGGAAACATAAAAAAAATAAATATATGTATATCTACATGTAGGCACATGAATATCACCACACTTTTATGGTTTATACCAGGGCATTAAGTTGCACTAGGAAGCTGCAGTAGCTAAAGTTACAGTGATAAAACTCCCATGGGGGTTGGCCTGTACAAGGAAAATAATTTAAATTTTTCAGGAGGAGAGAACGGAGGGAATGTGCTTTGGTGCTATTGCCTGTCCTGCGGAGCTGTGGCAGTCTTACTGCAAAAAAAGTGATTTTATGCCTACGCTGTAGACAATTACTAGAGCACATCTATTTACCTAAATTCACACCAAAAAAAGCCCCATCATAACTAATTTGAGCAAATATATGCGAAAATATACAAAAAACTTGAATGACATTATATACTGAATAATCAAATGTATTACAAGGACAATAGGCTACATTTTTTTTCCTCAATTTGAAAAAAAATAATTTATGTCTGAGATGTACTTTTTGAAAATATTAGATTGCTGCTTAAGGAGACCTTCACCTTTATAATTCAAATCTAAAATAAATCTGGTTTTGTGAAAACACACTTTTAAAAATCTCTAAACTTAGAGATTTTTAATATTGGAAAATTATACATAGTGTCATGTATATTTCTGTTATGAAAAATGGCAGGGGAATTTGCACAACTTAGATTTGGATGTAAATTTTTTTAAATTCCTTTTAATTTCACTGTTTTCAGACATCAGAGGCATCTTCCCATCCGTGACATACTAACCTCTATTCTATAAACAATTCTACAATGTGCAGCATGGCTTTGAGTGCAGTGTAATGCAGCTCTGAGTCCAGTGTAAGCACTTAGGTCTGTATAAATTTTGCAAAGGGCTATCTGCATTTTTTATAGGTAATAATCAACATCCAGTCTGTATTTGATTTTTTCAATAAAAAGACCTTTGCTTTTGCCAATATATATGTTGTATGAGAAAAGCTAAGCTTCAGGGCTCACATCTTATAATGGAATTTCAATATTAGTGCTATACAATTTTAAATCTTTGTGGTTTTTTTTTTTTTTTTTTTATTAGTGTTAACAGATACAAAAAAATTTAAATACTCGGTGTTTTTTTGCAAGGACTACAGATATTTCAGTTTTACCGTATAATTATCTCAGCAACATTATATACAGAAGCAAGTAATTTTATTTCCCAGTGTATTAGCGATGAAATTAAATCTACGCAATTATACTGCTATTGTTTCTAAACGATGCACCACTTGTTTTAATATGCATTCTGTATGTTCATCCGAGAAATAAACAGAATAGCCAATTAACATTTCCGCTGTGTCACAATGTGTTCCTGGGCATCACTCAGCTGGTGAAGCCGAAACACTGAACACACTGCGAGAGGTCACCTCCCAGCTCTTACCTGCAGGCTGTTGAAGATGATGAAGAAGACTAACATCCAGAGGTGCCGGTAAGCCATGTGCAGTCCTCCCCACAGCCAGGTGATGGAAATCAGGGCAAAGAGGTACAAGACCAAGGGGATCTCTGAAAAACCACAAACACAGCATTTCAGCTGGTGCGCCCTGGGAAAAACGTGTTTTTAAAGCATTACTGACGCAGGACCTGGTTGCACCGTCTCTGGCCAGCCTTGGAGTTCATTCTCCAGCAATGGGCATCCCTTCTCCTGCCTCAGCTGGGTGGGGGTCCCAGGGCTTTCAAGACCCCGCCCTGGGACCAGGAGACCAGCAGAAGGGCATGACCAGCTAGGGGACTGGGAGGTGGGGGGTCAGGGGGGCACAGCCCAGCTCAGCAAACCAGGCATGGGTGCTTTGCAGGTTGGGAAGAGTTCACATGGAGTCAGAAAGTGTGCTGACCTTGGGGGAAGCACGGGAGAGCTCTTGGCAAACTCTGGAAATTTTGGGAAGAGATGGATTTTCAAGAGTTGAGAGGAAAGGAAAAAAGACCAAAAGTATTACTAATACAGATTCTGCAACTGCTCTGGCAGTTTATAGAATTATATTGAAATGATGTTGCTACATTCACTGCAAGGTATCTCACACTACAGAGCTTTAAGTGACGCCCTCCACTCATTTGAGGAGCTCCCCAAAGAGACTTTGCACCCATTAACTTAATTCACCTTCAAAAATACATGCAGAATCCATCCTTAAGCACACACATGCAACAGCTGCATTTTAAATTCCCTACTCTATGGCACAAAAGATTTAAGGAAAGCTGGTAGGAAGATGTCTGCATGGACAGGGTTTGCTAAAAAGGAAAGCAGAAGTTATCTTTCACCCCAACCCACTCCTGTTGCCAACAGCCAGGTCCCCTATGTTGACTGTACTTGCAGCAAACTTCAAAGTCCATGTTTGCCCAGGTTTGCACACTTTCAGGGGCAGAGGTGCTGGGCCAGGAATTGCCCTTCTCCCCACGAGTCCTGTGGCATCAGCAAAGAGCAGGAGCACACTTTTGACAGGCACCATGCTAGAAAAAGCAGTTTGGGATCACTTCAGGCATTTTGTTTAATACTATACAAATATAAGTGCCTTCTGAATGTAGGGAACTGCCAAAGTCAAGACTACGGTGCAGCAAGGCAGGCAGTAGTTATTTCAGAGTTGTAACTGTTGCTTTGGTAGAAATGCCATAATCCCAGTATGGTGGGGGTTGGAAGGGACCTCTGGAGATCATCTCGTTCAACCCCCTGCTCCAGCAGGTCACCCAGAGCAGGGGGCCCAGGATCGTGTCCAGGCAGATTTGGACTCTCTCCAGAGAAGGAGACTCCACAACCACTCTGGGCAGCCTGGGCCAGGCTTCGACACCATCACAGCAAAGAAGTTTCTCCTTCTGTTCAGATGGAACCTTCTGGGTTCCAGTTTGTACTTGTTGCCCCTTGTCCTTTCCCTGGGGACCACTGTTTATATTTTTATAAACAAGGGAATGACTTAAAGTGAAGCACAATGTGAGTAAAGCACAATGTGTTCCTGAAGTTTCCCCAATTAAAGCCCAATACCACCCAGTAAAACCTGGGGTGCAAACCTTGTCTTGGACTGTTCTGCAACCACTGTTTGATAGTATGACATAACATTTAACACATATAGGTATTTTCTTTGTGAATTATGATAAGATACCATGTTATATATGAAAATAAACATTATGGTAGGGTAGTGGTAACCTCGGAGTAGAGGCAATAAAACTGAAGTATTAAAATAAACTTAGTTCTTAGGAGCAGTTAACAAGGTCTTGCATTTTATGTGGGGACAAAAACCCCAACACACCCTACCTGTAACAAAGACCATTAAGAACATTTAGCATTATGAAAATCAGATTCCCTAAGCAAAGCTGTTTGAGAGCTCAGCTCTAATTGTTGTTAAGCTACTTCTGTTCTGCCACTTATGTCTGAGGAGGTGATGCAAATCCACTCCAGTTTGGCTGTTTGTAAATAGTGCTATTTCTGTGCATGCAGGACTGTGAGATGCTTGCTTGCAGTGGGTGGGAAGATGCAGTGCTGTGAGGTCTAGGCAGCACGGAACCTCTGGTAGGACTTGAGGAGGCATCATGTGTGGATACTGGTGCCTTAGAATGGCATTAGATTCATGTACTTCATGTCACAAGAGGTCTAAAGGTCCTGTACATAATCAGTACATACAACATAGGACCTGTGGAAGACCCATTCCTTATGAAGAGAAAGCTGGAGGCCAGACTGGATAACCTTGGTTGTCTCAAATGCCAATCAATGCCCATTAACCACCTGAATCACTTCTCTCATGGCGAGGTGAGGTCTGGCCAAAATTTATTAAAGGCCTGAGGCTTGCCAAGGATCCCTGATCCAGAACATAACACCAATAGCACAGGTGTGCTTTTAGGAGCAGCATCAGGGGTAGAAGATTAAGGCTATGCACCACTGCTACTTGTCTGGGAAAAACTCGATTTTTGTTAGATCAATAGAATGGAAATGCAAAGTATTTCTCATGCTATTCTCAAGAGTATCCCTTGCACACAAAGCACCCATCAGAGTCCCTTGGGAAAAATTCCTTGTGGCTTCGATGGATGTTGAAACAAGCTTTTCTTTAACAGCTACTGATATACACGACCAGCAGCACTATGCTTTTACAATAGGTGAAAATGCAAAGCCCTCTAAAGTGCCAGGTAGTACAGCAAGGAGCACAGCATTAAGTATTTCTATTTCTCCTACACTGTATACACTAACGAGCCCAAATACTTACCATTTCTGTACTTAATGTTCACAAAAAAACCAGCAGAGAACTGGCAAACTCAAAGTTTTTTGAGATTATAATTTACCAAAATAAAAAATAAGAAAGCACACGTCGAAACTCATCACTTTTTGTCAATGTGATTCTAAAGGTAAACTCAGTGATTATCTGTACAGCAACTCATTATTTTATTTGTCCACAGATGTTAATTGAATGATATAATCTTTTCATTTAAATCTCAAAAACACATAAAAAAACTTTGGCTGCTTATTAAATTGAACTCATATACTGGCCTGGCAGCTAACAGTCACTAATGATACCATTCTAAATGTTGTAGGCAGACCAACGTGAACAACAAAGAGAATTGTCTCGGGAGCTTCGAATAATGATTTTATTTTATGATATTTATGTTAATGCTTTTGCATTACTTTGCATCGCAGTTCAACTCGGGGGTGGGCAGGTGAGAGAAGAAAGTAAATTGTGGAAAGACCAACTGCGGGGAGTAGAGCATGCCAAAAGTTAACACCATGAAGTCTGCTTTCAGTGAATAAATATCACCTAAGGAAACATACCATGATATAAATCCTAACCTAAGCACCTCTAGATTGTTGAAACCACAGATGGCTGAAATAGCTGTTTAAATGAAGCTGAAGGAAATAGAGCAATATGATTCCTTTTGGCAAACAGTGATCTGATTTTATTCTCTTCAAGCACATGTGAAGGGGAAATTTGCTATATTCAGTGCATTCTCTCCAGAATAAAACTACCACAGGTAAAACCAGAAGCAAGCTCACTGAATCTAACAAGACCTCTGTGGGGTAACAGTAATTCTGATAAAAGCTTATACAATTAATGGTAATTGTACAAATACGTCAATTTATATTTTTGATGGGTATTCCTGGGGTAGAGTTAATTTTCTTCCTAGCAGCTTGTACGGGGCTGGGTTTTGGATCTGTGCTGCAAAGAGTGTTGGTGACATGGGGATGTTTTCATTACTGCTGAGCAGTGGCCACACAGGGTCCAGGCCTTTTCTGCTCCTTACCCCACTGGTGAGCAGACTGGGGGTATGCAAGAAGTTCAGAGGGGTCAGAGACAGGACAGCTGACTCCAACTGTCCAAAGAATATTCCAGGCCATATGACATCATGCCCAGCGTCTAAAGCTGGGGGAAGATGCTCCCTCTTGATGCTCTCCCTGATCCCACCTGGGAGGAGTGAGTGAGCAGCTGGAGGTTTAGTTGCTGGCTGGGGTTAAATTATGACAGCACTGTAACAAGGAAAAAAGTCTAAAGATACCAGCTTCTTGCCACGTGCTGAATATTGGTACAGTTTACAATCTGCTTTTATCTTCGTCAGAAACAGTAGCTTAATTATTGGTATTGTAAAGGGGTAATTCAGAGCTGAAACTTGGGTAGCATTTAAAGTCTCAGCTGTTCGGATTTTCTTCACCCATTTTGCTCACACAGTTTGTTGTATTTTGGTCAAACAAAATATCAATAACTAGAACAAAACTATTTAAAGTCTCAGCTGTTTGGATTTTCTTCACCCATTTTGCTCACACAGTTTGTTGTATTTTGGTCAAACAAAATATCAATAACTAGAACAAAACTATTTAAGTCTGTAAAAACAGCACTGCATAAAGAATGCAAATAAATTCTTTCATGAACTAAAATAGACAGTCTACCTATCTGTGGTTTCCTTCATATAGTTAATAACCAACAACTCACTCCCAAACTAACTCAAAGGGTATTTCTGGGCCGATGAACCTTCATTGACAGGAATTTTACTCTAAATCCAAGCGCAAGTTGCCTTTAGACTACTCGAGTAAACCTTGGCAGATGACAGACTGCCATGGAGCAGTCAGCTCAGCATCAGTGTGATGCAAGTGAGACATTGTTAAGCAGCTCTGTTGGGTAATATATATTCAAACCATGATGGTCTATATTTTTTTACACCATTACCACACCTTTTTTTAGTGCAAGGAATGATGAAAGATTTTATTTAAGCAACAGTCAGTCCACCCACTCCTTAAATATATATGTATACGCATATATCACCATCCTGACTGTTCATGCTTCTCCCTGAAATATCTTCTCTTTTTCCTAACTACAAGCTTAAGAAACATTGGCAGAGATGATAACTCAATACAGATAAATGCAGTTTATGCAGCTTTAGTTGCAGTTTTTTGGAGTTTGAAAAATTACCATCGTCCAGCTTGGTATTTGACCAGGTGAAATTGCATACATCCAATGTATGGAATAACCAGATGTGCCCCATTTCTCACCTCTTCCCCACCAATAAGGAAAGATTATTTTCCTTATTAGCTGATTATAACATTTTCCTACAATGCTTACTGTTCTGAGGGCTGCGGGACATTGTAAGCAGTTTTTATGGTGGTAAAACTCTAGTTTTACTATAGTAGGGGAATCCTTAAAGTAAACACAAGACTGTCCAGTGATATCCATAAAAATGATGCCAGTGAGAATTTGAAACATAGGCTGCAATATTTTCATGACAGGTTTGGATTGGATTACAAAACTCAAGCACCAGAAAAAGTGTTAAAGTGATGGAAAAAATCAAATTACCTCAATGGGAATCTAAAAGGAGCTCTACTGGGTATATATTAAAAAGTTTGTCTGGCCTTGCTTCTAACAAGGTCCAAAAGAACTGGCCAGATGTGATACTTCTCCCAGCAATTTACAACTCAGGAGCTTCCTGAACCAGACACAGTTTCTTTCTATTTAGAAATCTTATGGGGACTTCTCTTTCACAGATCCATCTTGAACTAATTACAGTGAACTTTGACAATTCAGAGTATCCAGTGGCAAGGAACTCCACAGGAATAGCATAAGATTCAGGTAATAAAATGCCAGATTGCTCAGCATGAGCAGCTGTCAGCCTTGTGTTTGTTTTGTTCCCTTATAGCAGAAGGAAGGGCAAGAAATAGAAGGAAAGAGAAAACAAAAACCCAGAACACTTCCAAACATCTATACTTTCACCTACAGTGTTTTTAAATCTGTAAAAAGATAAACCCACAAAATTTTATATTTCTGAAATAAGTCTTACAAAAAAAGGAGGACTATGGTTTCATCTTCTGCTGCACTATAAGACATCTGTACTGACATATGCAGTAAAATAATCTGATGATGAAGCTCATGTTTCTACACCCACATTTACTGCAACCTAAGCATGTTCAGCCACTTACTGAGGTCCACAGAAAAGTCTGTCACCACAGGACTGCTCTCCAGTCAGATTCTGCAAGACTTCTTCAGAAATGAGAACTGCAATGGTTGTCACAACTATTGTGCCCTACAGGACTGGGAAAATGGTGAGAAATACGGAATCTTACAACACAGGATGAGACTGCCTAGAAGTTATTCATAACTGGGGCCCGGGCTAGATTCTGCCTGTTGAATTGTGCTGGTTCAGAAACTCCATGGAAAGAGTAAAAGAGTAAAGGAGAAATAATTTTCCAGTATCTAATGCATCCTGCACACCAGCTCCCTTCATATGCAGGATACATCTGTTTTGGAAAGCACAGGAAGCAAAAAGTGACCAACCTCTGGCCCTGCACTTGACAACACTAAGAGCCATGAGGCCTTGTGGTGTCTGAGAATGAACCAACAGCTCACCTCAACAAAGGCATCACATCAGGAATAAGTCATAAGCCCTGTGAACAAATGACCAGCTCATTGCTCTGGAGAAAATCTGTAGCACCACTAGGAAAAGGAACTGAAATGAACTAAAAAACCAACATACTGCTTTTATGGATTGCCAGCCCTGGAATTCTCTTCAGGGCACCAGGATTAGTCCCTTCAGAATACCACGTTCAGTCAGGCAGGTGGGTTTTGATGATGTTTTTGCAATGAGTAGCCAGGAAAAAGCATAACATTTCAGTTTGAATTAGGTTATGTATTTCAGAATATAATACTTTATCTTCTTCCTAGAACAGACATGTAATTCAAAAGAAAATACACTTCATATTCTGAAATTGCCAGTTTTCTCTTTCTTCTGTCTGCAGAGCTAGAACTACTCCTTAACTTTACATATTTAATCTGTTTTGTTACAAAACTGTCAGGTAGACTGCCTGAAGGTATTCTTCCTTCCTTCCATACCTGATATTGAAGACAAAATTCTCCAGGACACTAAGTCTGAGTGGTGAAAAAATGTTAAATCAAATAGAAATTAGTAAAACTGGAAATTATGAAATAATATTAAAACTCTGCAGTGTAGTGCTGAACATGTCTTTGCAGCAAACATCTAGGTGATTTAACTATGGAAAATAGAGAATGCACCACCATGCTTTCATAACGTATCCAAATGTTTGTCTTCTCACCACTGTGTTGGCCCATATTAAGCCTTCTTCTATTGCCTGAAGTGTTTAATTATTTTCTAAAAATAGGAAAGTCAATAAAAGAAGCAATTAAATAATACAGCTTTAATGATCTTCTGAGTTTATCTATAAATATTTACTATGTGTCTTCCCCTTAGGTTAACTGATAATGCAACTTTAATTGCTTTTAATTGTTCTTGGCTAGACATGAAGACCTACTGCAAAACCTGAAAGATCTTTACGAACATTTTTTGCTACATGATTGTGGAGAATGTATTGCTTCACAGAATTTCACCAATTTGTGGGAGACCTAAATTAGTAAAACATTTACAGACTGTTGCTTAAGAAGTCATGGATTAAATTTAGCAACAGAACTATGAAAAGGCCACAAACCCTTTTTTTTTTTTTTTTT
>VZZY01023133.1:0-39908 GCA_013400335.1 Eurystomus gularis
CATTTTGGATTATTTAACATATTATTTCAGCGGATGATATAATGCAACATTATATAAGAGCCGTTTCTTTGTCACTGTGCACCATTCAATCAGTTATGCCTCAGACACAAAATAGTTAAACGAAACAAAATATATATATGAGATATATATATATGTATAGCAGTCCCTAGATTTCATTCAATTTCTTTTTTCAAAGCTGATCATGATTTAACAAACAATTTTGACCACAGCTTTCAAATCAATAATTAGAATGAAAAATCTCTCCCCTCTATAAATATGACATTAACATAATTATACCACCCCCATCGCATAGACCCATCCTCTTTAGGGAATACATCTGATGCTCTGAAGATGGAAATCAGTCAGATTTTAGTTGCTCTCAAACGTACCTTTGCTTCTCACTGACTGACTGGCTTTACCTTCCATGCACACACACAGTCACTAGCACACACACGCTCACACACACACACACACACACACATGCGCGCGCACACACACACGCACAAAAAGGCAAGGCAAAGCAGCGGATGCTGACTCAGAGCAGTTGTGTGTGAAGGGGGTGGTATCGGCTGGTATTTTCACTGCACTCATCATTAACATTAACTCACTCTCTAGCATCCACCCTCTCTCAGACCTGCTGGACTGCAGCATTTGCATGACGCTGTCACTCTAGCCCTTGTGGGTCAGATGTTAGAAGAAAAAAAAAGCCTCAAGGCTCTCATAAGGAATGCCTTCATTTCTTCCAAAGGGTCCCTCTTCTTATTTTTCCACCTTTCTACTTCCTCTGTTGCTGTGTCTCAGTTGTTTGACATCTTTCCGGAAGAAAATGTCTTGAGCTGCAATAAGCCAGTAGTCAGTCGGTCCTCCCCTCACCTCACACTCCTATTCCCACCCCCTTTTTTTCCTAATCAATAAGACAGATCTCCAAATGCAGTTGTGGAAACAGGCTCTGACACACAGACTTTCATCCTCGATCCTCTGCCTCAGGAATAGCAGGCAACCCAGGCTCACACGTGATGTAGAGAGAAATAATGCCAGTAATTCTTGAACAGTCTTAGGAGTTTATTCTACGCCTTCTTCATTTTTTCCTTTGCTGAAAGAAATACCAGTGGGAAGGACACACTAGCTCTCAAAAGCTACAAGGATTCATTTCTTCAGAAAATAATGAACATTAAAAAGACTAATATTAATCTTCCTCAAAATTAATGCTATCTTCCTTCCCCTCACCCCCCCACCTCATTGTGCTCTTTATAAGTAGGAATTGTCTCATAGCCAAAACACTGCCAGAGTCTGAATCACCATTCACTGTGCTGAAATCGTGAGTTTCTGGACTTCAATCAGTATTTAACCAGATGAAGTGTTGTTTTTTTTTTTTTCTCTTTTTTTTTCTATTTTTTTAATTTTAGACTTCTTAATTAAAATAAAATACTGACACTGCTTGCGTCAGAGGGAGCACTGCAAGAGAACAATGGCAATAGACCCGCACCACCACACCGAGTACTGAAAATGCATGTTTGAGCTACACTTGTGTATTTGTCTGTATGGTATTGGCTCCGTGTTGGTAGAGCAGTCTGTGCACATACACGTACACTGAATACACACACACACAGAGAAACTCAAGACACGTATATAAAATACACGACACAAAACAAAGCACAAAGGCTGTTAACCGAAACACAGGCACAAGTTGTCTGACAGGCTATGAAAATCCACAGAGCATAATCATTGTGTGCATTTTTACCTTGTTCCTTTGTTCTTAAGGCAAGGGACTTTAATGACTTACGGTGTTGACAATCTTTCGGCTTTTCCCTTTTTACGCCAACAGTATTTGGGAATTATTTTTCCAGACAATACCACACCACTGTGACTCACAGTGTAAAAATTGTTTACCAGAGTGGGGGGACAGGTGATACACAATTTGCCAGCCAATTCTCAGAGCTGCCTGATGCCGTAGAAACTCTCGGCGTAGCTGGGCAGGCAGATCCCAGGATGCAGTGCTACACCGCAGTCCCGGCTCAGGTAGCTGATTGGCAACCTTACAGCAGCAGAAAACGTGAAGGGCATCCACTCGCAGGAAAGGTCCAAAAGAAAACACCGCGCAGCCCCAAAGCAAAGAAAGGAAGCCAGCACACCGGGATACACGCCCTAAGCCCAGTTAGTACGCGCATATGACCAGTCGTCGTGATGGTAATTAATTTCTTAGGAACAAGATGGAGGAAAGTAGGAAACAATTAGGAAACAGTTAAGTTTGTAATCTCGGAGAAAGGGAGAGACAGAGACAGACACACACCCACATACAGAGACAGAGAGCAAGCGGAGAACGCCAAGCATGAGACAACAAAAACAAGACCGAAATCAGATTTGGGAAACTGAAAAAACACAGGATTACAGCATTCAGGTTAGCATTTACTGAGGTATAAAAAAAAAAGAAATTAACACATGCACAGCATGGCTTAAAATACTTATTGCCATCAATAGTCTGTGACGGATGCCGACTCCTTACTGCTATACGTACATTAGATTGGTCATCGCCTCTTAATCTCCTTTTGCTCAGACCCATCCATTTTTTGCTGCTCCAGCATCTGTGCCCTTTATGCTTTTTTTCTGTATAGTTACCCACAATACCCTGGATAAATTAATGTCATGACCTCGCTATGGCTATCAGAAAAAAAAGTCTACTATTTTAATAAATGAACGTGCGCGTACAGCAAACTGCCTACTGATAGCCCAGCTTCGTGGACTGCCTCCAAAAGCAGCCTTTGCTAGCTCTGCGAATCAGAAACAACAGATGCAAATACTAGCCACATAGCCCCAGCTCTCTATCTTGCTTTTTTTTTTTTTTAAACCCACCCTTTTCAGTCTGTGCCATTTCATTTTCCCTGCGTCTGCCCCCTCAATGGTTAAAAATATTAGCCTGCTGAAATTAGAAGATTTCGAATAAAACGTGAAGATGAGTGAAAATTATAAATGGCTGCAGATTCTGGAAATTTATATCCAGCCAGTGAGCAGGGAAGAGTACCCAGGTTCAAGTGCTGAGCCCCACTTGGGAGCACCTCTGGGGCCAATGGGACTGCAGACTAGATTAAATCAATAGTCGTCTGAAACGAGATGTCGTAATCAATCAGCTCAATTACCACTGTCATAGATCTGGGCTTAAGGTCTTTCCTGATTCCACTCTTCTAATCATTAACCCTATACATCCTCAAAATGGGAACTCACACTTGCTCTGCTGCCCTACCTTTCAGATCATCGAAGTTTAACTTAGCATTTTCTCCTCTTTTTCCCTTTCCCTATCTAAATAATATAAGAATGGGTCAGCAAGAAACATTTTAAAAGTGAATATGGCAAGGTGAGACGCACTCCTTTAAATGTACCTATTACATATATGCTGCGTATGCGCTTATATATTGTTATTATGCTTCTGGGAGTGGCTGGGTGGATCAAAGACTGCTGTTTAATTAACATTCAACTCAGCTGTTTCCTTGGAGATTAAAAATAGAAGACTAGTTGAATCAAACTGAAGCTGTTCACTCCTTTCACTAATCCAATATTACAGAACTCTTCTCCCCTCAACCTAGTTAGGAACAACTCATTTCTGGTTAATCAACCACTGGGAAAATCCATTTTCAGTTTGAGGGTAAGTGTGAAAAAGTTGGAAAGACATTTTTGTATGCCTGTCTGAATTTCACGTAATTGCCCAATCATTTACATTTTGCATCCACAGTACAGTAAATCCTCATATGATGCAAGAAGAAAAGAACCATCAGGCTTGAATATGAGCAGAACCACTTTAAAATCTTGCCTGTAATTATTATTCATTGTATGAAGATTAAAAGTCACGCATTTAAGGTTTTTTTTAATTCCTATGCAGGTCCTGAAAAGATCAAAAAGCTTTTCATAAAAATGCCCCAGCAATTGTCACGTATCCTTCTCTCAGTTGCTCAGGAGGAAAGAAAGAACCCAGGTAGCAGGTATCCAGAATTTGTGTCTCTTAAATATGATTTATTCTGATGATAGACTCAAATAATAACAGTGAAAGAAATCTCCATTACATTTACAGTTACATCACTGTCTGTACACACTGCCTCTGTTTCCAAGCAGAACCACACCTTTTTTAGCTTTTCAGCTGGAGAGACCGAACGCCCGGCCTTAGTTCACGCAGCCCCATGAACGCCAAATAGCAGAATCAGTCCCCGTGCCGTGGCAATGGTATTTTCTGGAGGAATTTGTGCTTCTGGAATTTGTGCTCGGAGTGGGTATGGGACAGAGGCAGCAAATAGGTGTTTCACGGCAGAGGCAGAGGCCAAGGCCGAGTCTGGGGATATGTCTGCAGGGAGGGCACCTGCCAGGGCAAGGCGCCGTGCTATCCAAGACAGGTTATAATTGGAGATCGATTGCTGGATTTAATGACCCAGCTGTTTTCATTAGTTCAAATGTAAAAAAAAATTGGTCTAGAAAATGATTCAGCTGCGAGCATAGGTGCTTTTTAACAGGCTTATACCTCATCCAAGAACGACTTTGCTGCAGTAACTGACCCCTCACAGATGGAAAAAAATGACCTCAGCTTTGCATCTTTTCTGGGAAAGAATTAGCTGACGGTGGGATGAGACACAAAAAGAACCTTAATTCTACTCCTTAGTAATGCTAAATGAATGCAATGCACCAGACACCACCTTAAACTGGATGAAGGGCACTGCTCAGTTTTGCAGGCAGCAGTTAAGCCTGTAAGGATCATCCACAAGGGGACAGCATTCACAACCACACTGCAAGACACAGGTCGTGTACATGAAGAACAGAGTGAGAGTAGCAGCCATTGCTGAAACAACCCAAAAAAAGAAAAAGAAAAGAAACAAAAAAAAAAAGGAAAAGGAAAAAGAGAGAAAAATACCAGTGTTTCCTGGATTATTACTTATGGTCAGAGAGGGAGGAGAGGTGAGGCTGGACATGGATGTCAAATATCAAAACCCATTCAAATACAAGATGAGCCTTTTGTTTCTTGGACAGAAAGAGCAAAGTTATTTGCAATATTAATACAAACTTTGTGTGAAATACATAGATTCTCTGGAATAACAAATAATAATGTTAAGAGAGTGTGATGACAAGAATTAGATACTATTGGAGCAAAATCAGAACGTGTCTAACACAAAGGGAGAAGTGCACTAAAAACGCTATTCTGATTTTGCAGTTCTTATCTTCATATTCTCAATGTGCTCCAACTGGAAGCCTCATCCCTCTTCTTTCTCTATGAGCAAAAACTTCTTCATCACAGTGCACAGGAAAGGGATAGCCATTAAAACAAAAGGTTTAGCTTCCTTTAATGTAGCTTTTAAACAACTTAGAAGAATGAGACTGAGTGACCTGTGTCTAAGCATATGTCATAGTTTTGTATAGTTGTCCATGATACCTTCTCTACCTCACTGACAAACAGCAAGGGGATAAAGACTTCAGAAAAATCCCACAGCTCCCTAGTCCTGAATCTATCACAAAAAAAACATACCCTCTTAGTTTCTTGTTTAGAAATGCTACACCCAGATTTTGCCGTATTTTTTCATAACCATACGTTTGGTAACTTAGCCAAAATTCCCACCTGATCATGCAATACTAAATATATATATATAGCCTACACAATCTATTACAGAAAGGAAATCACACAAATAAAAATACAGCGAAACAGCAATATCCTTCTCTCCCCACGCAAGCTCCTTCTTACTTGAGAAATGCTATTACACCTTCTCCTTGCTGACTTGTCAATTTACCTGCCCTTTATTAAAACACAGACATATGACAGCAGAAATTATTGCAGTCTGAATTACTTTGCAAGTATGTGAATACTATTCAATAGACCTTGATTTCACTGACATTTTCAATTAAAAAAGTAATTATTTGTGAAAAATAACCACTACGGTATTTATTCCTTTTTGACCTATGTTTTCTTGAACTTCGAAAGCATGAAATATTGAATGAATTAACTTTTCTATTTACGAACACTTTTTATACTTACTTCACTAATTACTTTGTGTTACTGCTTAATACAGCAACAGCACGATGTGAAGAAAAGGCCTGGTACTAAAATGAAATTCCAACTGTTCATAAAACTGTTTTTGACTAAACAGTCAAGTTTGCATTTGCAGTCTGTTCAATAAGAAAGATATAAAGTGCCAAGCACTATTTGAAAAGGCCTGCTTCATAAATTTTCCAGTATGACATTTTCATTCTTTCCTTCCTAATTAGCAATACATGTGTATATATATAAATATATATATATAATTGATAAAAAATGCACAATTACATGGAACAAGATCACCAAAATATGTTGTTTATTCCCAGAAGGCAACTCTCCATGCTAGTTTCACATTATTGTTGCAATCATCAGTGGGCCTGATCCTTCAGGCAATTCAGACAACTTTATTCGGATGAAGAGTGTCTCTGAAATGATCTGAACTATTTTTCTGAGCACCAATTCTTGGATATGTATATGTCAAATAAGACTCAGAGCTTATAAGAGGAAATTAAAGGCATTCTGTACATACAGCAAACAACAATAGAATGCACAGAATTCTGCTATAGAAGAAACCCTCCTATTTTCTTCAAGTGATTTGAAGATAAACATTTGCGAAAAACATCCAGACACACCATTTCTACAGCCTTGTTTTAAGAGGTTTCAAAAGTAGTCTGGGGAAAAGCAAAGCATTTAATATGAAAATACAAAATAGCAGGTTCAATGCCTGCAAACCTGGAATATTTTAAATTTTCTAGACAGTGAAGGTTAAAGCTATCCCGCATTCTCATAGTTCTCTCTCTCCTTTCAATCAATCTCATTGATTTTTTTTTAAGGGTCAGAGGCTATACCTTCATTGATCAAAGAAACAGCCTGACACAGCGAAAGAGTCTGCCAATTCCAGACAGATCAATCACACCTTTGTCTGCTTTTGATACATTATGGTTATTTATTCTGCATCACCACGACTTTCCGTCGCATGGCTCTTAATGTAATAATGCTGCTCAGGGACAACAATAAAAAAGGGGGAAGGGGAAATATTCTATTTAAAATATTTTAAGCCTCTCTCTGGTATTTCTGAGGGTGGCTTATGATGGAACTTGGCCAACTTGTTTGATTTCATTCTGCCTTGGAAAAGAATTCCTGTTCTGGTATTTAGGTCTCCTTGGTCAGCGTTTTGTAGGATTTTATGAAGGCAATCCTTTGAAAATTATTTGTGCAAACTGTTTTTAGAAAAGTAATTAGATCTTGATAAGACAACAATTATGATCTAATCACAACCATAATTTTCCATGTTTATATACTGTTTTTTAAATAGAATGTAACCGATACCGAGCTACAGCTACTGACTGCTTTATGACTGTAAAATGAAACTAAACAGTCAGCCTAAAATAATTGCTAGGAAATATTGCTGAATAAACAGATATAAGTGCTGAAAAGCTCCTGGCTTTGCAAACTATTATGCTGAAAGCCAGCTAAAGCTTTAAAAAATTCACTATATGCTCACTGTCTGTTGCAACTAAAAGTTACATGCTACTATCTATCTTTCTGTAGCATCTGTAAGAAGCCTCTAAAACTACTGTTAGTCTTATTAAAATCTTTTATTCACATTTGATAGCCTAACACTTCACAAGCAGTTGTGCTACTTAAGAGAAATCACTTGTAGGTATTTTGATATTTGTTATAAGTAAAAGCATTAAAATCAAGTTCTAAGGGAAACTGTAGCCTAAAGAGAAGTCAGTGGCAAAGCGCCCAGTGACTTCAGTGGAGTTGGGACTTCACTGCAAAAAGTAACATCTCAACTCTTTCAGCCCAAGCTACCTTCAGTAAAAAAGGCAGCTCACAGGATTTCACAGGACCACACTCTTATAAAAGAATTGAAACAGCAAAATAGCTAACAAAGCTAGGATGAGCTCTACGCAGCATGCAGCCCAAGCAAAGCCAGTGAAACTGTTCAGTAAAAGTAAGCATGCAAATCTTTGCGGAATCAGGATATCAGGTAATGAGGCATAATCATCATCCTTAGAACATTAAAATAAGATATATGATAATCCAAACACTTGGCATTAGTTTCTGATTTCATTGTGCCTGCTCTGTAAATTATTGTGCACCCAATTTACAATTACATCAGCATTAATATGTAGAGCAAAAGGTAAGTGGTATACAAAGCTGTCATATTAAACCCATTAAAAAGTTACAAGTTTGACAGAGTCCCTACATGTATTTGTGTGCATGCCAAGAAACGCATTTTAAAACCTTTAACTAGAGGAAACTGCCTTCTAGTGATAAACTGCAATGCCTAAAAGACATTGCTAAAATGCTTCTGCCACTCTCAAAGGCCAACAGACCTTAAAAATGGTTGCTGGCTGACGGCATTACACAGAAACATACAGTTTCTTCTGTAAAGAAATAAAGCTGAATGCGCAACATTTCGGAGAAGTTTTGAATAAGTCTATTTGTCCGGCCTACTTTGCAAAGGCTCCGTAGAAAACAGCACCATAAACACTTTCAGTCCCCACACAAGGGCTAAACAAAGAGTCCTCTTTCTAGCCATTTAATCCAGTAATTTATTTTTTCAACCATCACATAAATCGAAACACAGCTGTAACCAATGACTTGCAGATCCAGTTCCCTGCCAGCTGGATCCTGTTCTGCTGAAGCAGCAAGATTTTTACATTGTTCACTTCTGTACATCTGGAGAAATCATTTGGGTTCAAAGGTGACTAGAAAAGCTCTTTAAATAAACTCAACCAACAGTGAAGAGAGGCCTAAGTATCTACAAAAGCTACATGGAGTTCCATTTAGAAAGCTCTTTTTTTCAAATTAGCACATAGAACAGTTTGCTTCTTAAAAAAAATTATGATTATGACATTTTAATTGAATTATACACTCAAATATGTATTGTGATAATAAAGAAACATTTACTATTTCCCAGGAACTTTCAAACACAGTATCAATACTCAAAAGTGATCACAGTCTATAGTTTATGTGCTTATCACATTCAAAGGAATCAGCAGAAAAATAGCTATGGAATGAAATAAAGTATCAAAACTATACCTCAATTAACGCATCTTAGGAGTTGCCTGAAATTCTGCTTGAATTTAATTTTTTTAAAAAAACCAAACAATGAGAAAGCATATACTGTACTTAGATATGGTGCACCTGAAATCACTTAGAAGTTATTCCTTAAATAACCTTACTTCAAAAAGTCTGCCTCATCCCTTACTGCATGAGTCTGCTGGTTAAGTAACAAAAATGTCCCTGACATTTAAAACTGCACACAGTAAATTGATTACAATGCATTATTTCCTTTAGAAAAGCAATCACAAAGCAAACCAGCTGAATCTTTCAGAGGTAAGTAACAACAAATATTGAAGGCTTACATAATCTGTATCTTTGATTACTTTTCAGACAAAACAGACACTCAAATACATTTACAACGGAGGGGATTCCGTGCCTATCCCAGGCCCCACCAACAAAAATACTTACAACATTGAAAGTCTCTGTGCTAGGTCTTTGCAAATTTGTAAGTATGTGCTCTCAGTCAAAGAATAAACCAAGATTTGTCATTGGATGTGTGTTTCTCTTCAAGCAGGTAAGCAGGTTACATCCAGAACATGCCCCAGTTGCTCTAGGTGAATATGTAGTTCCTTTACTGCACATTATTACAAGGTATTTTAAAATTCAGTTAGAGTTTGCTACTGTGGTTGCTTCTTTTCCTTTTTTAATACTTACTGTTATAGCTGGTTTGAAACAATGCAGATCTGCTTTCCGCTCTGGCCACATCTCTGTGCTGGCTTCATGTTATTGCCCGTTATCTCCTCCTCACAGATTAACTGAGTAGCTACCTCACCTTCAGCTCTTAATTCTTGTTGTCTACTCTTGCCTTCACTTCCCTCCTTCACTCATAATTATGGGACTGCACTGTTAAATGTGCTATCTGTACTGTTGTGAAAATAAGAGCATTAAAAAAGCAAAAATGAAAAAGAAGGAAAACATCCTATCTTTAAAAGCCAGATACCTAGATAAATGATCTGCAAAAAGTAACATGTACAACTCATAACCAGGTAATTACTACATCACTCCAAGGCAAACTTCAGGGTATTTAGATGTGCATTTCTGTCCATTAACATGTATAGATTTATGTAAACATCCTAAATTAAGAGTATCTAGTTTGCACTTAATTACAATGTTTCTGGAAAGATTTCTCTCTTCAGTTCCTGATGTGTATTCACCCTTAACCATGGCTGAGTTTTGGCCTCATAATTAATGTAAGTACCAGAAGAAGGAGTGAATTTTGACAGAACATAGGCTGCCACTGCCCAGTGGTTGAGCTTCTGCAGTGCCTCCCGTGATCGCCTTTGCCAAAATCAACAGCACAATTAAACAGTATAAACTTCATTTACCACCATCCATTCACAACAGTTCATTCATTTTGCCACCAATAACCCTCTCTAGTCCAGACCCTGTCTTGTCAAAACTATTTGCCTCCATTTTTAATGAACCAAATAGGATTTGTTATCCAATTCAGACATCAACTATGGCCCATTATGTAACGCTATCTGCCTGTCTGCCTACCTAGGGTTTCAGGTAATTTAGATCTGGGTAACTCTGAGTCACAATCTGAAACACACCCTTCAGAGTCCTGGGACAGTCTAGGAAAACCAAAGTAGCCTGGAGAGAGGCATTACCTATTTTTGTTAGGTGCCTTTGATTGCTTAGAAAACCTCTCTTAACTCTCTCACATTGCAGTTGGCAGTACAGATGGTATTCTGATTTATCCAGGAATTCAACTCCCATGGCAGACCCTGAGGCAAAGGCTTTGGTGTATTTTCTGTATCTGGTTTAAAATCTAAGCCCTGCTGAATGAATCTCCCAACTGGAAATCCAACTCACCGAGCCAGAAAGACTGAATCAGAGATTTTTAGATCCAACATGCCAGTTTCAGAATGTGCTAAGCCAGATCTTCCAATTATCTGAATTTTTGTTTGGCAGATGTTATGGGTGCGTCTCCCTAGGGGTTTGGGTAATTATGCTTATCTCCTATAAGGCATTTAGTTATGCCAGTTTACATTGCAGAGTCCTTTATGTAACCTGTATCACTGGGTTTTCTGCAGCATGGATGAACAACTTTCTAAGGCTGGGGTGCCAGACTTCACATGCATCTCCTGTATTACAGACAGAGTTTGTCAATAGAGACTGAACAGGGAGCCAGAAGCTGCTGCCATTTAAAGATGAGTGATGATGCCAATCACCTTTTGGCAGACTCTTGCTCCTGTGCAAGGCAGCAGTTCCCATTTGCCAGTTCTCAGCAAGCGTGCAACCTGGGACCTTCAACCCATAGCGTAAATCAGGGCATCTGCCTAAAAGAGGTGGTCTTTTCTGCCCTCCCTCCTGTCCTCAGTAATTTGTTCCTTCATCTTGTTTGTTCTGATACTTGCATCTTACAGCTGCATCGTAAAGCAGATTAGGGAATTGACCCAAAAAGCAAACCAGAAGAAACACAGGATTCGTTTGTGGCTGGATCAGTCCTCAGTCTGGCTTGTTAAAGAGCCACATAAACTAATCGCCAGCAGGAAATAAGTGCCAGGTGGAAACAAGGGCCACTGGCAAAAGGCTGGAGTTCTCCTTTCAGTGGCAACCTGAACTTGGTCAGAATATGTGTCCTATAGTTGGAACCAGGAACTGTGTAAGCTGTGGCCTCTCAAAGTCACTTCTGTAGGACACAGAGGGTCCCCACGTTCTGTCTGTGCACCGGCCTTACTACTCTCCCTAGCTTCTATGTTGAATCCTGCAATACAAAATTAAAATACTGTCTGAAGCAAAGACCTGAGACTGTATTACAACCAGAGAGAAATTAGAAGATATAGCCAGAGGATAAAAGACTAGACACTCCAGGAAGTATCGTGTAGAAGGCTCTTCAAGGTGGTCAGAATAGTAAATGAGATATTAGCAACAGTCAAGTAATATATCAAGGCTATAAATAACTGTGAAATCAGGTATTAACAGTAATTATACAACATACAAAGGAGGTACTCAGAGATTCTAGTACACTTGAAATGCAAATTACTGCAGAGCTAAGGATAGTTGTGACAACAGATTTAAACCAAGATTAGATCTCTGATTTTCAGACACTATGAAGGAGTTTATTTGAACTTTGCCAAAAAGGACTTAAATATACCATATACATATAATTATTTGTACAGTCTTCTCCTTGCATGTATCTCGTTCCACTTATCCCATTTAGAATAGTTTTCTCAGTCAATTATTCACAAAGATAAAATAGACTGGCTTAGGGTTTTCATAAAGTCCATTATAGCCACAAACCATACAGAGAATCGATAAACTGTATGTTATCACCATATAGAATTCAGCATTTTGCTCTTTTCCTTTTATGTTTTGGTAAGTAACACACCTATCACTGATGTAGTCACTACACTTTTCATTGGATTTTGAACTACAGACACACACCACAAGGCAAACATATGCCTTTTCCTTCACAAATAAAGTGCCATCAAACACCGCATCCGTGTTTGTACATCATTTTTGAGATGCTGTGTTCTCACACGTGCAATCTGAGAGTAACAACATAAGATGAAACATCATTGTGAAACATATCACATCCATTACTTATGAAAAAAAAGGTGGAATGGCACGATCCGCAGCTAGGTCTAAGATGTGCCCTGAATTCCTAAGCAGAACATCTCATCACAATGACTGAGCATTTCAGCCCCCAAAAGACCATGTCTCTCTAGGGATCGCAGTATTTGCAAGCACATCAGAAACCCACTTGATGTGTGCATCTAACAGATTCTGCCTGGGAACCCACTAGCTGCTGAAAAGAGATCAGCAATGTGTGCAATTGGGCAGCTTAAAGAATTATTGCAACATACAGAGAAAAACCTTACCAAGTCCATACTAAGTTACCTTTGAAATAGCCCCCAAAACATAACCTCCTTTTTAATAAAGTGCATTTGACATAAAAGGCTAGCTTAAAGCACTTCACTTGCACATCCTCAAGAGGGAATGTCCTTGAGCATGGACCTGAGGAGATGCAGATATCAGAGGATACAGGCAATTTTTCTTCATCTGTGATTGATAGGTTGCAATGGCACCTTGAAAGGCACAGTTTCCTGTTTGAAATCCTACTGTGTGAGCCTTGGCCTTGCCCTTCCAGCAACCAAAAGTGCATCTTAGGACAGCAACACAAGGAAATTGAGTAAATCCTTCTCAATAAATCTTTTCTCTCCACAAAGGATTGAAAGCTGCACTTACCCTTTAAAAAATACGCCTATATGCCAGTACGGGAGATGCCTGTAGGATAACCAGCAATAGAAGGAGTGTAAATTTTAGTCCATTATGTAGCATAAAAATGGCCATAATGGGTTAGACCCAAATGCCTCCTTGCTCAACATCCTGTCTTCCACACTGCATACAAATGGCTGCCAAAGTTCTTCCTTTGACTTAGATAACAGACGATCCCTCCAACAAAAGACTATGAGGGGGCTATAAGGAAAGAGAACTGGTTTGGTTACTACTAAAAGAATTGCCAGGTGGGAAAAATGAAATAGTACTGAATTGTTGTAACATGTTTTCAGGAATTGAAGGAGGACATAGGGTACATAGGACAGATAATGGTATAACATGCTATTCTGCTATACTCACTAAAACTTTCCTGTTTCCCAGCTCCTCCCTGTTTTCCATCGATATTATTACAGTGATTTCAAAGTCTCTTTGCAATTGTTTCATAAAGCTCAAATTCCATGCTACGTTCAACGTGAGTAGTGGGATAGCCACAGTGTCTTTGAACGTAAGTTTTCTGGTGCAAGGAATCTCTTGTTAGCAATAGAACTGCTTCATACAGTCAGGTTGTGAAGTTTGCTGAGTGCAGGTACGCCAAAGACAAAGAATCAAAGCCAACAAAACCAAACAACAATAACACCTAAGTGATAATAACATGTTTTTTAATAATTTTGTTTCCTCTTTCCATCCTGGGACCCTTTGGGATCCATCCTGGGAGCTTTGCAAAGAGGGAAAAGTATAATACAACTCCTAATGATGAAATGAGGTGTTTCAACTACATCTGGAAAGTTTATAAAGCCAGTTTGATGATACTTTCTCTAGGTAAGTCTGATAAAACATAGTTAAAAGCTATTATGCCCTACATGTCATAAAATGCATAACTGACTATTTTAAAGGGAGAATTATTCCACTAATAAAATATATAGGATGCTAAGCAAATACACTACTATATTACACTACTGGAGCATTAAAGTTCTTCGTAAAGCCATAAGCCAGCAACTGAGAGATTCTTACAGTTATTCCTTTATTAGACAGAAACATTATACCTCTGTACACAGTACAGATACCATAAGCATAGTTATTTGAAAAATGAATTACCAGAATTTTCTGTGGACTTTTCTTAGGCCTTCCTGGATTGCAAACAAACTCTGATCTAGCCAAATGTGCAACTCTCCAATTTATAAAGTGGTTCAATCCCACACAGAAGTGGCAGACTGCTTTGCTAAATCCACTTGCAAGACAAGTGTCACATGACCCTTTTCCACAGAAAAGTGGCACTATTAAGTCTTAATATTAGAATTTTTCAAAAGTATGTTGAAGCACAGTATTTTTTTCAGCCTGCCAAACAGTGCAATTACACTTGCTTCATTCTTAAAATTCAGCAAACGAGTCAAAAAGCATTTTCATTATTCAGTGAGGACAATTAGAAAGCATGAAGCAAATAATACATTGGGATGTGTTTATGACTTCTACCTCTCTGTAAATTCTTACAGGTTTCAATTGTATAAAATTGTCTTCTGCACTCCTATCACTACTTTAGCTAGTGACCTCATAGCAGCAGCTTTCAATTTTAAATACCACGCATCCATCCCTCACTAAATGTGCGGTAAGTTACATTATATCAACACACAGTTTCCCCTTATTCCTAAGGAAAACTGCTTCTCAAACTGTCTTAGTATTCATACTCATGTATTCTCAGATTATGAGTGGGGTAAAGGAGTGCTAAAAATATTCTGTTCATTATTAATCTCATTTCTTACCGCTTTTTCCTACCATTTTTTGGAAAAAGAAATATACAGTATTTTGCATTCCTTTAAAGTCAACATCTATTTGGAGGAAAAAAAAGAAAGCAAAAAAAGAAGTAAGGAAACCCCATGAACTATCAAGTGACACTCCACATTCATTCATCTGGAGTCTTGCTATGATTATTAGGGTTGATGATAGTGTGTCCTGGAATCTTCTCACTCTAAATTTCTCCAGGTTGCATTCTGCTCTTAAGAGACAAAAATTAACTGGCTCCTTGTCTAATCTGAAGACAGGATTTTTAGAAATAAAAATGTTATCTGTTATTTTACAGAAGGTTAATCAAGTAGAGTGACATTGGTAATATTTTAAGTGACTGTAACTAGTAATTTTTTTAAGTGAGTGTATGCAGACTAGATATGACATTTAACTTTTCGAATAGTCTTTCACAGGCATACAAATCTTGTTTTCTGAATTTAAGTATGTACATAAGCAGTCTGCATTGAAGTGAATTTTGCCCAATCACAGTATAAATGACCACCATGCACACAGCAGCTCTGAAAGGAGATCAGTGGGAAAAGCAGAGCGTAGGCATCAGAGTCAGCTTGGTGAACAGTACCAGTATGCACTTTGCAGGCTAAACGGGGAACATTGATTGGGAATTAACACAAAGTAAATTAATTAGTGGGGTCCTGAATGTCAAAATTCTACTACATGTTTGGGTGTACAGACATGATTTGAACATGTCAAACCACAGCTAAATAATACTTGAAATCATATTAAGTAGCTGTTCATCAATATCTTGAGAAACATTTTTTCTGAAAAAAAAGGACAAGACCAGTAAAACTGGCTAATTATTATACTAAACAAGTAAGGGGATGAGAAGAGATGGACATAAAATATTTTAAAAGCCTTTATTTTGGATAAGAATTAAGTTATTTTTACATTTTGTAGGGAATAACCTGCAACACATGGACTAGATCCAGAAAATACATGGAAAAGGCAATACTGACAAAGGGCAGTTTGTAGATTACAAACAACATCTGCACTTCCATTTTGATATACTAGTAAAGTACTGCATAGTATACTGAGGAAGTCTTAGGGCAGAAAGTTTGCATGCCACACTTTTTCATTGACATAACCTATAGACAAACAAACTCCAAGAGAATATTTGCAAAAGAGTTTGCCATGGCTACTGAGGCATAGCCAAAATTACCCTAAAATGAGATGCACTAGTCAAACGAACTTTCACCAGTTTATCCCATTCTGGCCATCCTGTTATCTGAAACCCTTTGATTATCTGGAAGGATTTCAGAGAAAGACAAAAGGAATGATTAGGCAGTTGCCAAGACAGAGTGGAGAAGAACTGTCAAGGGAGGTAAATATTTTAAGTATATGCATAAGAACAGCCTACAAGTATCTCCACAGCAAAAGCTCAGTTTTTTCCACATAGATTCATATGTAGGAGAAATGAGACAGAAATCAGAATAAGAATTTCTATTCATGCAGCAAGGAATTATTTTTCACAATGAAACATTATTTCAAGATAATGGCTAACTTCTACAAAACTAGCTTACACCAAACACGAGTATGGACTAATCCTTCACGGGTGAAGCAAGCATAAAGGATCATTTTTACCTCTAGTTCTTATGCACTTTCATATGAAAATAAGGAATTCAAAGAACCACCTTAGTGGTAAGAATCAATAGAAAGGAGGGACCTCAGAGCATGGCAGCAGTTCAAGGGAAAACAGAATTTCACCTGCCTTGAAAGGGATTGAAAGGTAATAGCAACAGCAACATCACAGTAAGAATTCTGCAACCTCCTCATGCAGGGAACAAAGGTTTTATAAGGATATGAAAATATTGTAAAAGGACTGTTTAATGACACAAGAGTGATGTAAAACTTCTCATCTTGAAAACAGGGAGTTAAGGGGTAGTTTGCAAGTTTATAAAAGGACCTAGGGCAAGACACAACTTCCAGAAAGAAACAAAGAAGGCAAAGTGGAATATGCATGGACTTGCCTCTGGACTAAGGGTAATTATTAAAAAGTTTCAACTAATTTCTTTAGTTTGAGGTGTTTCTGAGATTCTTTACTGTAACTGTGATATAGAACAGCCCAGTGAAAGATGAAGCAGCAATGTAAGTTTAGGGTATCTGGACCTTTTCTTTATGCTGAACAATAGATATATGTGAGCACTATACCAAGTTCAAACTAATTTAAGAGGATGTCAGACCCCTTACCTCCCTGCCCTACAAACACACCCATGCACTAGAAGTTCCATCAAGGGACGGAATCATGGCCACCTCAATGTACACCTTTTTTATGGATTTCCACAAATACAGTCTTTTCAAACATCTTTAAAAGTACAGTTGTTTGAGCAACTGCATATTGCACTTTTCTGCTTGAAAACTGTCTTAATCAGTTTCTTACATAATGCTAAAAAAGATGCTCATTTTAGATTTTCCTTACTCTCGTGTTTTCCACTTGTGAAAATACCGTATAAAGATCACTGCTGTGACTGTGTTACTGTTCATGGTAAGACTGGCACATTTCTTGCACAACTGTGTAGTTCATTTGTTTATACCATATATGATTTACTATTATCCTTACCTTTAAACTGCAGGGAGACACATGTAACATGTGTCCAGCAGATGTAGAAAAGCAACAGTCTGGCTAACTACAGGTGTACCTCTGTAAACCCTAGCTGTGCTAAGTAATAACTAAAATGTAAGCAAGGAACAAGAACTACCCACAGAAAAGCCTCAGCTGTTTTGACAGCAGTGCGGACAGGGTAAAATCTTGTCCCATAGAGGGAACAGGAGAAGGACTTAACTGAGAGCTGCACCTCCCCCCTCTGGATTTCTGGACCAGAAAAAGAATCTGTATGGGATACTCAGCATCCGGTAATGGTTGATCCTACAAGCACTTAAATGTCAGTTTGGCTTTATGCATCTAAATTGCCCTCTCAGATGAAAGCACCTACAAGTCTGGCTCCTTGCAGTTATCACCATTTATATAATTATTCGATGAAGAAAATCTGTAAATACACATATACATATCTAAAATTCACTTTCACTGAATCTTCACTCTCTGTTATACTTTGGAAAGAGGCACAACATTTATGTGGAAATAGATTGTTTTCTTCTCTCCCTTTGTTAATTTCTTCTCTACTACAGCAGTCAGAATAAAAGATGGTGCTATCTCCTGTATTGTATGTAGATTAATATCACACAGATGGGATCTTGTTGCCATTGCTTCTTGTTTTATGGTGAAAGGTTTGTTTTATTTGGAGGATTCTTAAGGGGAGAGGAAAGGCCACTGAAACCTTAATAGACATTATAAGTTTTATTGAGTTTGCACAATGACTTGATCTTTCCCTGGTATTTTAAAATTCATTCAGAATGCAACCGAGGTCATAAGTAGTTCAAATTACTTCTTTCAATGCCTGCTAGCTTTCATACATCACTGCTGAATTTCATCTGACATTGTGTCATCCACTGCTGTAGTTCTGAGATTCCCTTTTGAAGTTCCCCACATGGTATGTTTTGGACTTGACTTACCTAGCTAATTGTACCATTTGCAGATGTTGCCATCTCACTGACTAACTTTCTTTCCAATTAATTAATACATTTATTAAATAACAACTACCCTAGCAAGAAGTAACGGAGCAGCCCAACGTAATCTTTCAGCCATGGAGGAGGATGACTATATATATTTTTACTTTGTTATTTAGCCATTTTTACCTCCTCTCCTCTAGTGACTACTCAGCTTCCTTATAACAGCTGCTTTTTGAAGCTTTTTGAAGTTCAAAGAATTATTAGCTGAATCTTTTTGTGTTTGTGTTACTAATTTACCATCTTAGTCTAAATAGACCCTCCCCTAATTCTCAATCTCTTTATAATTCCTTCTATTGCCCAGAAATTTACTTCTCTAGAATAATCTGAGTTTTCAAAAAACTTGTCACACTACTTTTCAGTTCTTCAGTATTGAAGAACTGCTACTGTTCAGTAGTTGTTAGTACAGAAACTAATACATAGACACATCTAAAGAGGAAATTCTCACACACTTTATCACATTGTTTCAAAAATAATTTTGCTTAATGCAAGAACTGAGTGGTACTGTCCCTCAGACTGCAGAGACCAAGACCTTTTAATTACATTAGTATTGACATACAACATGCAAACCAACTGAGAAATTCCAAGAGGAATCAAAATCCACAGACCTAGACTTTTTTTATTTTAACTTTTCTGAACTTCTATTTTTTTTTTATTCTTGACCTGAAAATTTCACAGCTGAACTCTTTCCCACTTGTGTTAAACTTTACTTCCACAGTTGTGGGATTCTTGAAATTCACATCTGAATATTGCAATTTGAGATTACCTAGCTTTTTGCCACTTACTTTAAAGAGTTAAAAGAACACTGCTGGCATAGACACTTTCAGTTTGTCATTTCTCAGGTGCAGAATGTACCATTCACAGCTTGTGGCAAGTGGGAGTAAAATGGATTTAAGCCAATTTTGAGCCCTCTTTATCCTGTGCTGCTTTGCATCTCTTCAACTAATTTAATTGTGTCTTTGAGTCTGCCTAGGTCCTAGCAGGGAGAGCTCAGCTGCCCATGAGCTCCAGTAGTGCCTGGAACCTCCCTGGTATGTCTGGCTGAGGTTCCTCCAGCTGTGCCCTGGCACACTCAGAGTACCCACCTTCCCCAGGGCTTGCCTGGAAACCAGCCTAATGGCCATTTCCTTGCTTCCTGTGGCAAGAGAGCTCTCCTCCAGATGGACCTCAAGCTTTTAGGGTCATGTCTGGCAGCTCTCGTGGTCATTGTCATAGAAAAGGAGCTAGGGTACAGGTAAGGATAAAGAATAGGTAAGGTTACATGCCATTGGCAAGTGCACTTCTTCACCTTCCTTAATAGAAAGTCAATGCTGCACATTAGTTTAAGAAAAAAGTTTGAACTTTTCCATCACAGTTCACCCTCCTTGTTCATATGACATACTTCTGTCCTCTTAGATCAACAAAGGCAATTTTAGTCTTATTTGTACAGTCAGTTTTAATTTCAGGATCCATTGAGGCTCAGCACTTGAATTTCAATCAGTGTTGTTTATTTAAAACACCTTCATTACTGCAGTCTTTATATGTGCATGCATTACATAGCTTTTAATATTTATGACAATGAACTAGTATTATTAAATGTATGTTATTATTAAATATAAGATATGCATTAATTTCAAGAAGAACTGTGGGGCAAGCTGTGTAATTACTACATTACAAAGTACAATGTGAAAACATTACACTGACAAAGAAAGCACATTCCAACATGATACATGGCCTTCGAACTGTGAGATGGTGCTTTTTATTTTAGAGCACAGAGGCTAGTCCTTTAACATACTGCCCAGAAAGAACTTTCTTAAATACATATTTTGGACTACCTGTGGTCTTGACAAATTAGAAGGCTCATTTTTTTATCCTGATGATGATAATGACACCTAGTACAAGCTGGGACAAACTATTTAATTATCCAGAGCTTCTGCTTTTCACCGTGGATGTCATGACACAAAAGGATGTCAGACTCCTAGGTACATCCAATTTGTTGGAAGCTATCTATGGAAAAGTAATAAATAGAGGTATATAAAAAGAGAAAGACACACGGACATTTGCTTTCAGCATAATACTTCTGCTTTCCTGAGTAGAAATGCCCTTTTTAAGACCTAAGTTACATTACCAGGGAAGATGACAGATTTCCGAAAGTTTGTGTATTTGTGTTTTTCTAACTATTCCCTAACGCTTTATGAATGTATTTGTAAAGCTTTATACATGTATGTATCTCACTTAAAGGTACATCACATTTATTCTACTGAAATGTCCAGTGAATTTTTCATAATGCTGTGAATTGCAGTCCTGGTATTAAATACTTCTCCCTTTCTTCCATATACTGATGACAGTAATATTTCAAAGTGGATGCTATTGAAATGCCATATATAAATCTGACCTATCTTTAGATAATAGATTTTATCCAACAAATGACAAAGGTTAGCAGAAAGGCAACAGCTGAGATAGCTAGTCTGCAAACATTATTTGGTGAAAAATTATAAAAAAGATGTACATTATGCTTTTCATTATATAATTATTCACTTTCCCTTCATGTTCTATTTTATTAACTTTGCAGTATTGTTTTGCAGATTCAAATGAACATTAACATTTACATTTATTGGATTATGTGATTCAAAAGATGCTGAGAAATGTAAAGTTTAAAGACTTTTAGGATTACCACATCAAATCCTGTGGGATAGTTTCCTTTGTCTAATAGATGGTCATTAATGATTCATTTCTCCTTTGGCCTTGACCATTGCTACTTCTAGAAACAAGGCCCATTTCTCTTGGGAGACTGGATATTTAAAATACATTTTTCCTTTTATTTATTTTTTTTTATTAAACAAGTATTTCATCATAGAATCATAGAATGGTTTGGGTTGGAAAGGACCTCAAGGATTATCTAGTTCCAGTTCCTCTGCCATGTGCAGGGACGCCATCCACTAGACCATATTGCTCAAGGCCCCATCCAACCTGGACTTGAAAACTCCCAGGAATGGGGCATCTACAACCTCTCTGAGCAACCTGCTCCAGTGTCTCACCACCCTCACAGTGAAGCTTCCTGAAAGAACCTGACTTTATTAAGACTTCATTTGTACGCTTTATATACTTCCATGTCTCTTCTATAATGGTCATTCTTTAGTTTTCACATAACTATTTCCCTATAGCACAGAATTATTGTCTGGCTACATGTAACTATTTCCTGATAGCTGGGTAAACTCCTAGCTCCAAGTTTATAGAAAAACTCTTACAGCTTAAGAAGGAACAAGAATTCACCATGTTCCCTAAATCATTTGTCATTTACCTTTCTGTTCTTTGAGTATAGAAGAAGAAACTCATACTAACAAAGTAATGAACTAGTGAAACGACATTCAGGAAAATTTCACCCTGGAAAAAAGATTTTTTTTTTTTTTTGTTATCTTAAATTAATTATAGAATCATTGAATCATTTAGGTTGGAAAAGACCTCTGACATCATCAAGTCTAACATCTCCCTAACCCCTAGACCATGTCTCGAAGCACCACATCTACCCGTTTTTTGAACACCTCCAGGGATGGTGACTCCACCACTTCCCTGGGTAGCCTGTTCCAATGGCTAACCACTCTTTCAGTAAACAGCTTCTTCCTGATATCCAATCTAAACCTCCCCTGGCATAACTTGAGGCCATTACCTCTTTTCCTATCACTAATTACTTGGGAGAAGAGACCAGCACCAGCCTACAAGCTCCTTTTAGGTAGCTGTACAGAGCTGTACAGAGCTGTACAGAGAACTCAGCCTTCTCTTCTCCAAGCTGAACAACCCCAGTTCCCTCAGGCGCTCCCCATGTGACATATTCTCCAGACCCCTCACCAGCTTTGTTGCCCTTCTCTGCACCTGCTCCAGCACCTCAGTGTCCTTCTTATACTGCGGTGCCCAAAAGTGGACACAGTACTCAAGGTGGGGTCTCACAAGCACCCAGTACAGGGTGCTTTCTGATACAGGCCAGGATGCTGTTGCCCTTCTTGGCCACCTGGGCACACTGCTGGCTCATGTTCAGCTGGCTGTCCACCAGCACCCCCAGGTCCTTTTCCACCAGGAAAGGACCTTATTAAATTAATAAGAAACATTAATATTCCAAAATGTAATATAAATTACATTACTTTGCATTCTTGTAACCAACATGCAAAAAAACTGTCTTTAAGGTTACCTTTCTAACCACCATTCTTTCTTTTTTTTGAGATTCTCTAACAGATCTTCAAAACAAATGAAAGCCACATATATGGAGACAAAGGTTGGGAGGAAAAAAGCAGATATTTGATAATGTTCAGGTTCCCTTACATTCCACAGAATTAGAACTGAATGTGCCTGCTCTCATTAATTAATGTTCCTAAGCATTTGTCAAGTATATTTACACACATTTGCTTCAATCCACAGGTTTAAAGTAAAGCAGATTTAAAGCTGCTGAAGCACTCTGCAGCTCTGAGGCATACAGCAATTCTTAAAAGAGCAAGCATTTTCAAACACTGTTGCATTTAACAAAGCTAGTTACATGTCTAGTATTTCAAGTACTATGCTATGGACACTACTCACAAATTATGATGGGGCTGGAATTGTGTTTGAATATTTTACTTCATCAAAGATTTTATTTATTTCTTCTTATAGGCATGTTTTGTATTTTAAAAGTATTTGGATCTACACACATTTGCAATGCGAAGTTGAGTTTGCTTGTACTGACTGTGTAACTGTGAGTGAAAATTTACATTAATAAAAATAATGTGCATAATACATTTTAGAGAATTTGAATTTCTCAGTGTTTCCCAGTTTCACATGTATTAATTGAAATATAGACATGAGTGAATACTTCATTTTCTTTATGCACAGATTCTGTTTTCATTAATACCAGTCCTGAAATAAGTCTTCATTCAGTAAGAAATATCAGACCTTAAAAAGGTAACATGGCATTTGGGAAGTTATGTTTAAGAGATGCAGTATATAAAACAGATTGACAGAAAGCAATTGTAAATTGGGAGCTGACTGGTAAAAGTACAGTTCCATTAAACGGAAAGAAGAGAAACTGATAGTGGCAAGACTGGAATCTACTAGAATCAGTAGACGCTTCCTACACAATCTTACATATATTGCAAAATATGTCTCATGAGAAATAAATACGTGGTAAATTAGGATTGTCTCTTAACAGGCAAAGCTATTTTAAACTATTTTTATTTCCCCCCCTCAAACTATCTATGAGTATGAACCACTTCACTTCATGCCAACATGTGTAAAGCAAAAGCTTTGAGGATACCTTACATAAAGGTTGATGCAAAAAGTAAATTACTGTCTCATGACCATAACAATATTGTTTTGCTGTTAGCCATTTAACTTAACCTGTAAATAACAGTGTAACACAAAACTCGAATTTTTACAGTGCATGCACCAATATATAACATTATTTGATAACTCATACCATAAATATACACATTTTCTGTGTTTCATAGGATAGAACAAGTAGTATTCACATGTAGAACAGAGATGCACAAATCAAGAATCTGGATATAAATCTTCAAACTCCTTTTGGAGTTGAGCTCAATAACAAAAATAGCTAAGCTTAAGATCTTGGTATCTCACAATGTAGATGCTACTGGTTTAACACATTCCATATTATGCAGATGTTTTCATAGAGCTGAAAAATCTGAAGCAGCTGAATTTTCTTTAAGGAGATGGAAACTTATAATGATCTGTCCAGTTTAGTGATATTTAGGGAATTAATGAGATATTCCATTAATATGCATCATGTGGAACTGCTATTACACTCTGGAAGGGACTAATAGACCACTGTTCTGTGTCTGGAAGCGATCAGCAGTCAATAACTTCATTCTCTTATAAAGCAGTTAATTTTCAAAGGGAAGAAGTTCTGTAACCTCAGCAACTCCTCAGTGCATGGTTTGAATCAGAAATATCGCTACTTCTAGCGCCACTGCACATACTGTTCTTATTCACGCAAATGTTTGACATTCTTGATTCTAACTAGGAATTTCCCTAAATTAAGTTTTGTGATAACAGGCTGCAGATTAATTACAGTCCATATAAAAGCTGGGGTTATCTTATTCTTTTTGATTCAGGCTTTTGAGTGGTTTGTATTTCTCATTTATGTAAACAAACTGAGCAGGAGCAAAGGAAGGGTACCCATATGAGCTAAATTCTCCCTTACAATGATTCTGTGCAGTAATAATATGGCTATAATACAATCATTTAGTATCTCTTGTCTTAGACTAGACTGAACTAACAAGCATCATTAAATACATTGCCTAACTGTGTCAATATTAGGCAGAGTTATGGTTATCTGCGTGCCCTCACATTGGATTTTCAGTTTAGCTTTAGCTTTGAATTTTGTGGGTTCCTAATGTTCGAGAGTGTGGGATAATTTTGAAATGCTTTCAATATGTCTGGAATGTATGCTGCCCTCAATTACTACTCTTCAGACTTACCACCCTCCTAGTTTAGACTTATAGTGGGTTTTCTGCTTATAAAAAAAGAAAAGAAATTGGACAGGTAATACAAAATCTTGGCTTTATGAGACCTGTTTATTTACAAATATGAAGTTTTGCCTGGAAATCTTGCTTGCTTGCTTGCCTTCTTGCTTTCTTTCCATGAAATTTAACTTCCACGTCCAATACACAAAAGTTAATATTTTAGAGTTATCAAAATGTACCAAGGTGGATGAAGCAAAACAATGCAAAGCTACAACATCCTTATGCCCTTTCTATACATCTTTCAAGTTCCCTTTGTTTCTTCCACCTTCCTGAACTCCTCTGCCTACATGCCCAGAGTCCCTTC
This sequence comes from Eurystomus gularis, assembly GCA_013400335.1. NCBI lineage: Eukaryota > Metazoa > Chordata > Aves > Coraciiformes > Coraciidae > Eurystomus > Eurystomus gularis. The sequence continues at coordinate 25,451 of VZZY01023133.1, forward strand.
CCTAAGTACAAGTGCACAGTTCCATTCCTTGTATCCTCTCTCTTATTCAGCATGCCTTTTCAACTTCCTTCCTCCTCTTACATCCTCTCACGCTTCTTATCACATCATAATTCATCCTCCCTATTCCTTCCTTCTTCCCACAGAGACACACTCTGTGCCTCTTGCTGCTTTCTTCATTGAATAGTTCAGGTGCAAAGGTTTGGTTTTGGAAGTGGTAAGTAAAAATTAACGTTAATTAATCCCTTCTTAGCTCCTCCCTGTTTTGACCATTCATTTCTAAAACTCATGAAGATATACTGTTAAATATTTTTAAAAGCACCTTGTATTTTAAAAATATAACTGATAGATTTCAAAACAGGATAATCTATTTTTCATGCCTTGCAATCTCCCTTTGAATAAAACATACAGTTTGAAAACAACTAGGAGACTGTGGCAGCTAGTTGTGGCAGCTGCAATGTACCGTCTGCATTTGGTAAATTCCTCTTGCTAATGAAAAAAGTCATAGATTTTCAGAAGTTAGAAGCTACTTATTTTCAGTGAAAATTTTACAGTGATAATATCTGAGATTGCTTTGAAAGCCCGTTCTACAAAACTCCAAAACGGAGAACTTAATTGAGTAGATACTGAGTGTGAGAGTTCATCAAGAAAGGAAAAGTATTGCCACTCTATTATTTAAAAAGTAAAGTTTAACTAAGGATTTTCCTCCTTAAAATATTGTCACATCAAATCTGACTTGTTGAAGCATTTGAGTTCAAGTTATGTCACAAATTTCCTTACCAAGCTGATTTTGCAGACTTGCATTAAATCTCCAACGAAGCTTCTGAGTGCAAGTTCAAAGAAATTAAAGGTCCAATCAATAAAACTGGTAGTCAGCCCCGCATATCATGTTGCCTACTAAGAAATGTCCTTAAATTACAGTAAAATCACATTATACAATAACAAACAACAACCATTCTCCATATATGAGAACGTAACCTTGACACAAACCTCCACGCACCCAAAGATGCGTTCAGCCTGACGTTTGCTCCAGACCAGCTGAGTCGCCCCTTGGTGAGGATTCCCATGTCCTTGGCTCCCAGCTTATGGAGCTGTGTGGGCTCAGCCCCGTGGCCTTGAATCACAGCCCTTATCCGCTTTGGTATTTCCAGCAGCTCACACAGCTAATAAATAATGCATTCATTAGGCAGGCTGCATGTTTACTTCCATAGACCAATATTGAACTTTTTTAGTTAAAAGAAACCCAACCTGACTGATAGCTAAACTTGATTCCTTTCTTTTGGGCACAACACTGCCTGTACTTGTCCTTGGTGGGGCAGTGGGGTAGAAGCAGCCCCTGTGCCACCCCTGCCCCAACAGCGCAGAAGGTCTCTTGGGTGCCCCTGGTATAACAGTGCCTGCTGGTGCTAAGGGCAGAGGCACAAGTGCGCAAGCAGGGCTCCCTGCCAGCACTTGCCTTTACAGCAGCAGGAGGCTGTGGACAACAAAGTCTTCCATTGCAGGCCACTGTTGCTTTTCACTAAGATTTATATTTTGGCCATTCTGGTAGAGTTTTACTTCAAAGCTGAAATAAAAATCAAGATACCTCTAAATTCTTCTTATATCAGAAGCTAAACACTTCAGAAGAACAATATATTTTACAGTATTTTATAATAATTACTCTCAAAAACCCCTTTATCATCACAGGAATCACGTACTTCATAAGTTACACCTTTAGTCAAAGCCATCTAAAGACAAAAATATGTTTTTAGCAGAAAAGTCCCTGTAGCCAGCCTGCCAGCTGTGGTACTTCAAATGGACTCAAGCATGCATGCAGTCTCATCTCCATGTTTGCATGGGCCATAATCAATATAGGCTGACTGCTGCTGAGAATATTCAGACACTGCCTTCCTACCAGTGATGAGACACAAGGGAAATACATGAATTAGATGGTCTGAGCGTAGTTTTTTACAATACACAACCTGGAAATAAATATGTAGGCAGTAGGAATGAAAAAATTAAAAGTGAATATGGTAAGATACATACTGGTGGATAAATCTAGCCTAACTAGATGAAAAGTTGTTAGCATTTGGACAAAGAAGTAAAGCACATTACTTAGCATAAAGAGCTACATTGGTCCACTGCTCCCTATATTCCAGCTCTTGAAGATGTCCTCACACAGTGACACCAGCTTTGGGAGCAGCCCTCAAACACAAGGGTTTTGAGGGTGCAAGCTGCTGCTTGGACCAGCTTTACACTAAGATTTGTGACTTTGACACAATGTCCTTAAAAGTGCCTTGGGTATACTTCAGTACAGTCCTGCACTCTGCTGTGGAAAGAAGCCAGCTCAGTTACAATATAGTTCAGCATAGTATAAATTATACTTTAATAGAAAGTTCTACACCCCAAAAATCCTCTTCCCCATACAATGCTCGACTGATACGGCAAATCTGTGTGCTCAAAGAATTCATGAAGTAAATACCTTTCAGCTGTGTAAACTACGTGTATTTGGGCTTTTTGAAGAGGCAGAGAGGCTGGAGATAGAAATAACCTAAAAAAATGCAATATTTGTGGGACAAGCTATGATATAGAATAGCAGTCAAGGATCCTTAATCCAGGACACATTAATACTTACTAGGGGCACATTCAAACCATGTCTCCAGCTCTCCTGGTCACAGGCTACCACGGAATCTACTTCCAGACCCAGACTGAACACCTTTCTCAGGCAACTTTCCAGGAAATCAACTATTCACAGGGATTCAGCATGCTTCAAATGCTGCCCCTTGTCTAAAGGGGAAGTTCTTCCATGGGATAGTGAGGTTATTGTGCCAAAGTTCCCGTCTGATGCTTTCTTCCTAACATGGGAAGTTAAAAAATTTGTCTCAGCAAACCAATTGCAATGAATGAGATGAAGAATTTTGGAGTTGTTAGGGTCTTTTTTTTTTATATTAATGTAGTGCCATGCAAAAAAACCCCAACAGTATACATACATAAACATATATATATAAAAGATTTCTGAGACTGACAGCCATCTTTTCTCAGACATATAAATCTGGTTTTGATACTGCAGCTACCACAAGGCTGGGTGCATATTAGGGAAAAATGAACCTTACAGTGCTTTTAGTGCCCAGGGACTTTGCTTGAAAAAAATTATGGTCATACAGAGCTTGAGCAAAGCCAATCCCACAATCTCAAGTGAGACCTACAAAGGTGGTAGCACCAAACATCTTATTCTCTTTCCTAAGTTGAAGAGTCGTAACAGAGAAGCCTCATGGAGGATTTGGTTTAAGTAAACTTTTGCTACCCTTATGAAAATGATAGTGATCTCACTCTTCTCTGAAGCCACCAGGGTATTCCCTGTCCATCCCTATGGCCAGTATATCAGTAATGCTCTACATTTTTTTCCATGACTATCATGATGTCTGGAAATAATGAACCAAAAAAGGACCAGTAGAGGAATATGTGTAAGCCAAATGTATATGGAGATAGAACAAGAAAAATGAAGGGACCTGCATTTCTCAGATAAACCACAGATAAACCATGGTCTCTAGACCATGAAGATAAAGCTTTAGTTGAAGAGATACATAACTTTCAGATAAAGGCAATAGGTGCATGATATATGTATGTTGACAATATACAAAAAAAATGAAATGTACCCTCCCACTTTTCACCCAAGCACAAAAGCAAACTAGGGTGTACACAAGGCTGTTCTGACTCTTAGAAAAATGATTAATCTGCTATTCTCTTATCTGTACCATTTTGCTGAGGCTTTTGGTGCAATGGTTGGAGTCTATCAGCACCAGTTTTACTCAAGCCAGACAACTAACATTAGTCAGAAAGCCTCAAAATACAGTTGTTTTGGGGTGAGATCTTCAAAAGGAGGTGCAACCAAGGCAGTAGAGAGCAATGGGATCCATACCTATTTTTCTGTAAGATCAAGTAACATGTCAATCACATTTGCAAAAGAAAGGATAAGGAGCCAGGAGCCAGGTATTTTTGAACAAATGAGAATGTTATGCTAGAAAAGGAGAGGCATGATCTCTGAATTTTTATTCAGATTTTGCAAGTATTCTTGAAAAGCCTTCATCAACATGAGGCTGGCTTTTACTGTTTCCAGAAGAGGCATGAAAGAAGAGGTGGAGGGAACAAGACAAAATAAGAATTTGCTTTATATTTCCATATAAATTATAGTATTCACAATAAAATGCAACTGATATATCCAGAAGCCTTGTACAAAATTAAACTCTACCAAAAAGATCACTCTGATCTAAATATTTTTACTATGTGAGAAAAGACAAAGCTGAAACAATTTAATTCTTCTGTACTATGCAATCCAAAAGCATTAGCTTTTCAATCTTGTATTTAACTGTGCTATAAAAGCAATATTCACATTTAAATAAGGCCTGCCAGACATATTTTATTTTAGTTTTATTAAAAATACCAGAAGCTGCTTCTAATAGATAAATGAATGTCATATGAAACCACATCCAAAAAATCTGAAAAATTTCAAGTGCACTTCTATTCCAGCTTTATCAGTTAAGCAACCTATCACAGGTCTCTTGCTGAAGAGCTTCAATAAACAAGTTTCAGAGATTACGAAGGGCTGTTTGTCATTTTTAAAGGACAGATTTGCAAGGAAAACCTTTTCTGGGATTGCTTTTAAATATTTTACCACATTCTTTATCTAAAAATCTCTAAAGAACTGCAACTTATTTAAAGACAAGAGAAAGTTAAATGAAGCATGAGACTAAGTGAAAATCAGTATTTTAAGTATTTTGTTGAAGTATTTTGTTGAAGTGGAATGACAAAAAGAGAAAGTACATCAGCTACAGAGAAAAATACATTTTATAAAGACTCTCAGCTGTCATAATGTAAATCTATTGTATTATATACATCTCAAAAATATGCTGCATCAACTATATTAACCCATATTCACTTATATAATTTTGATTGTTCTATGCTATTTTTACAGCACAAAATTACTAAAAACTTGCTTTACCTTCTCTGGTAAACTGGATTAACGGCAGGTTTATTCCGCAGAAAGGTTTCCAAAGGGCTGTGCCCAAAACATCCAAGCTCTGCTAGTGCATTTGACCCACGGTTATTGACTCAGAAACATCCCTTTAATTCTGTTTTCTTTGGACTTGCCTTGGACATAGTCACTGTGAGCTGTAGAAGGAAATCCAAACTCTCCCCAGCTCTCCGAAGCGACTTAGCTCTTAAGACAAACAGGATCTGGCATTAAAGCGGGTTTTTGCCATGCTGTAAGTTTCTGTGTTGGGAACCACAGTTAAGGCCTTGGATCACACTTAATCTTTACTAGGGAAATTGTGGCAAGCAAAAGGTGTTGGGTGGGTCAGTCTCTCTGCAGCCAGTTTTCCTGTAGTACCAAATTTGTGAAATGCTGAGGACTTGTGTTTCCCAAAGAAACCACTGGGAGATGCAGATCAGTTTGATCTCAGAATTTGTCCCAAAATTTCCTAGTGGATATTTCTTCTGTATGCAAGAAGCAAAACAAAGGCACAAGGATGATAATATGATGTCTTACAGGAGCAAACACTGTTAGATGCACCCTAGATTGGAACACGTCCATATGTATCCATCTTAAAAAGTGCATTTAATTCCTACGGAAGCAACACAGCAATATGAGTACTACGTGACTGACTGATATTCCAATTGCACTGTAAAGGTAAAAAAATGCCAGACTTTGCCTAAAACAGACAGTATGTTTTATGACTTTAAAATGAAATCACTGAAGACCTAACTTCATCCAGCTGTTCTTAATAGAGCTTTTTTCCCCACTTTGTTTTTCATTCTCTACCTTAATCCACTTTAAAATTACCTCACGGTCTCATTCATTTTTGCTCGTAACTTGATAACTCTTACCAAAACAATGTATTGCACATTACAGGGAAAAAAAAAAAACTAAATTAAAGATCAGAGAAAGAAATACTGAAACTGTATATTCATTAAAGCTGGTGATGCTGCAATGAAAATTTGCATGGCAACCTGCAACTATGCCTGATAGAATTACAAATTTACGATGCATTTGATGAAACGTTCCCACATTTTCTGCATCAGTCATTCCTATTCGATTCAGCTTAGTATAAACAATCCCTCTTATTTTGCAACTAATTGAAGAATTAATATAAAAGGATTGAACACCTGTTGCTCTGTTGGCAGAAAACAGCCATTTCAATGTTTCTTTCCAGCGGACTTAAACTACAAAAGAAAAAAATCAAAATAGAAAAGGGAGAAAGCGTACTGGTGACCACGTCCCTTTGAATTCAGAGGATATTGCAGTTTTTATTCAGATTGTGAGTGGTCCCTGTTAAGCTTCATCAGTTGATGGAGGTCTCTCCTCTATCCCTCCATTTAGACACTGCCCCCTTAAGCATTTTCCATTAGCTTGGAGTAGCTCTGATTCACTCAACCTCTGTCTCCTCTTTCCCACACACTTTAAGACATTGTACATTCACCTAACTGTCATGCAGATCCTCTTTACCAATTTCCTATTACAAACATTAATCACTGAAAATAAATGCCATTAAAAAGAGAGACTAAATCCATTTTCATCTCCTCTTTTTATTCTATATCTAGGAAAGTGTTTAGGCAAGCCCTAAGCTAAGGTAAAAAGAGTCAAACATAAGGACCTGTAAGCAAGTGATTTTTTTGAATAAGTGAAAGTGAAAGAAAAAGAATGATCAAAACACAAGCAAGCATCACATCCACTTAAAATAAACATTCTTAACTTTCCTTGGTGATGCAAAACCTAAACCAATAAAACATCAGAAATGTCAAGTATTTTGTTATGGTCACCTGCAATAAAAGCAAAACAAGAAATGCAGGAGTTCAAAATACCCTGGAGAAACCTATTTGCTGTTAAATTGGGAGCACAAGGACCACAGCCCTCACGTCCATGTGGGACAGCACTTTTCACCCTCAGCCCACAGGAGTCTTGCATACCCACGGCTCACATCAACGGTGTCCCCTGACCACAGCACCACAAAGGCATGGCTCAGCTCGTTTGCTTTATATTAACAAACGTTAAATCATTTTCCAGCAAAATTATCACTATAATTAATTATAAATTACTAAGTTCTACTCCTTTTCACTTGTAATGGAAAATTACATCAAAACAGACAGCATCAGTTTTTCCCGAATATTTTGGTCCAGATATTCCTATACTTTGGCAATAATGCCTTCCATCACACTGATGAGACCTCATCTTTAGGGCCATTTTCAGAAGCAGGCCTCACTTAAAAAATCATGGTGGAACTACAGGCATAGTTCTTTTCTTTCATGTTCCACACCTGTTTCTGGGAATGGCTAAACCATGAAAACACTAATTTTTTTCTCTTTGATAAGATACCTGCTTATGGGATGTACATATCTCAAGAAAATTTTTACTTTTTTCTTCCTTTTCCTCTTTTTTCTTTTTTCTTCTTTTCAGGAAGACTGAAAACCATAATGAAATAGGAATGTACACCTTGCATTATACACCTCCACAAGTACACCTTCATATCTTTATTCAGATTGGGATCAGATACATATTTTTTTTGCCTACGTGCATTCTGGTATTGCTTTTAAAAAAAAAAACATGCCAAAAATACAGGCAACTTGGGGTCTAAGGAGGGCAAATTCAGCCCGTGGCACCTGACCTGCATGGGTGGAGGCACCTGGCGCTGGAACCTGCCGCTGCTGGCAATGCTCAGTGCTATAAGAATGACTCGCACAGGGAACGTGACTTCTCCAAGTCCTGCTGAGTTAGGAGGATGCATCAGAACATCAGTTGGGGCCAAAAATGACAAGGGCATTTTGGATCAGGGTCGGGCTGACACATTGTGTAAGGACATGGATGCTGAGACCCTAAAGTGGGATTAGGCTGAGCAGCACATGAATCACAACAAGGTGGAAACACAGACAGGGTTGCAGGTCCTTTGGATCTATGTTCATAAAACTGAGTTGTGCAGGCACAAACAAAGAATGTCATAAATCTGAGGAAGATCAGGATCAACTTGTGACACTGACCACTGCTATACAAGCAGTAGTGTGCAATATGTTTTGAAAAGTATTGCAAGGAGGGAAAAATGTGTTCTTTTCCCTTTAAAAAGAATGTTCACCTATATAACAATGGCAACAAAAATCAACTGTATAGGATAAGCTATTTCTATGAAGAAAGAATAAAGCATTAAATACTTGATGTTTTTTCTGAATTTCTACATAAAAATAAACTTCTAAAGCTTTCCTGTTAATGGAATTAAAATCATCATCAGTCTTTCCTTAACGCCCTGCAGTACATAGTCACAGTCCTTTAAGACAACATGTTAACATTGTTCATAACAGGATGTAAATGAAATAATCAAGTCATCAGGACTATTTCAACATCAACAAAGCCTCAGAGTGATTATTATGTACAGCCATGACACAATAACTTTTTGCATACTTTCCCTGATCAGATTAAAGTGGTGATGAATTCCTCGATGGCTCAAGTGTGCTCCAAGGAAAGCTAGAAGGTTGTACAGTTAACTCCCAGGGTGTAACTCTAAACCATACAACCTACTACCTCAACCCGGATGCACACAGCTTCCGACGGTGACCATAAAGTCTTCTTCACTTCTTCAGTCTTTCTTTGAAATGTGACAGCAGCCACAGGCCTATATATTTCCCATGGGGGTAGGCTTTCCCCACTTTTCAGATGATAAGGTATAGTCTTAGATAGATTTTTCTAGTGCAGAGGTAGAATTTCTGTTCTATCCTGTTCGCATATATATAAAGATATATACACGTGTGTTTTATGTGTGTATATATATACATAGATATTCAATAGGAATGATGCAAGTCCAACTACATTTCTGGAAAGAAATGACCATTTGGTCTTATTTTACAACAAAAATAAAATATAAATAACTTCCTGGGTTTTTTTTCTACAATTTTTGAATGTAATACCATGTAATGAGATCTTTAATAAGGCCAGGATATGGTATGTCCTACTCTCCCTCATTTGAAAGCCTACAATTCCCTCACATCTCATTGTAAATTTTAATATGATATTAAGTCAAAGGTGCCTAAAGCAACCAATAAAAGAACAAATTACTTAATCGAGTTTGAAGATAAGGCAATGGACAAGAGAAGCATTCCAAAAAACAATATATAGTTTTGTACACTCACTTGGGCTTGTTGTCAAATATCACTGCAGTGTGTGCTACATAAACTTTTGCCAGATCACCATACTGACACAGACCCATAGAAGCGAGCTTGTGCAGTACGTTTCAACACAAGATCGGATCTACGGGTTTATGCCAATTGGCATCGCTGATTAGCATTTTCCTTTTGAAGTGAGACACAGAAGACTTTAAACAAACACACAAAGCAATGTAAGCGAGTATTTAAGACTAAAAACATTACCATCTATTGCAAAGAAGGCTACTTCAAACTTAACTTCATAAATGGTGGATGCACCAAACAAGCCAAAGACTTGTAACTAGCTTGTTTTTTGAAAAAGGAAGAAAAAACATTTTTTTTTACAGATTGACGGCACAACTGTGGTTTATCTTCAGCAGGAATTAGCGTCCTTTTGCACATGCTTTGCCTTAGCGATGAACTCTCAGCTCCCAACAACTTGCATCTGACTACAGCATGCACACAGCAGGCAAGACTGGAATCCATAATTGGATGTCACATAGAAGTCAACAATACAGGTTTGTCCTTTGTGTCTGAGCTCATATCATGTAGTACAACCCAAAACAAAAAATCACCCTACCAAATCTGAAAAGCAATGAGGCACACTGGAGTGCAGCTCCCATACAACATCATAAAGACTGCTTAGCTATTTCTTCATATCACAGGGCATCTAAGAACTACTTGACAATAACTTGTTGATTAAACAATGCCTATTAATGAAAGCAAAGAAGTTATGTGTAGGTTTCACTCACTAATCCTCCCATCAATGCTACTCCCTAATAACAAGAATGCAAGTAGAAACGCAATCTTTCAAAACTTCAGAGTTAACTCCTACAACAAATACTTTCTTCTTCTGACTGGCAAGCAGTACGATACAAATTATCACGCACTGAATGTAGGCTGTCCTATGCAACAGATTGAAAACAGGTCCTTTGAGGCAATAACCAGTAATTCAGAAAGGTGAGACACAGATACAGTTTCACAACTTACATATTCTAAACAAAAGCATTAATAAATACTTCATCTTTAAGCATAGTATCTGACACATCAGAATAACTTGTAACAATATAGCCACAAATACATCTGTAAAATACAGGCATGAGAAGCAGGTGCAATAGAAGGGTCTCTTACGATTTTAGCAGGTTACTAAAATCTCTGCCTGAATAAGATTTTAATGCCTGCCTTCCACTAGTTCCCATTGAAGGCCTAATTCTGCTATCATTAGTTGGGCAAAAGTCCTTTCAAGAGAATCAGTGTCGCCAATAACAAAGTTTTTTTGAATCAGAGCAATGCTTCATTTTCTTGCAAACTGCACCATGTATTTCTAGTTCAATATTGACAGTTGAGCGTTAGTAAATGACCTTCTATTTTTTTTTCCTTTTCTTCTTTACTTTAGTGGGTTAAATCTTTCACGTTCAAGCATGCCCCTTTGTATTTTAAAATATCATTATTTTCTAGAACAGTCTGTTTCAAACTTGACTTCACTTTATGTACAACACTTCAGCATTCAGAAGGAATGACTTTTTTATCATTGTTTTCTGCTAACACTGAGGAGATATCCAAGACAAGCACTCAAACTAGAATAGTTATCCTAGTATCAGAAATAAGTATGCAGACTGCGTATATAATTTACTGAATGATTGTAATAAGCACTACAAAATTGCTTCTCCAATTTTCTTTCTTTCTTTTTTTTTTGGTGAATAGAAGAGATATTCCACATTTCAAAAATAATTGGTCACTGCAAATAGATATATTTACTATAAATATACTGGTAATATAAATATACTAGTAAATATATATGTGTTATATATGTACTAGGCATGACAAAAGAACAAATTATGTATTGATCTTTCAATTCCTTCTAAAGCTTCATGGAGACATACAGTATAAAGGCTACACAAACTGCAATATTCCCAACAGAAAGTAATCAGAACAAAAGTTTAATACATCTCTGTGAAATTATATTTATAGGCTCTCTTAAGAAAATATTTTTTTTTAAAGTTAACCTGCTTCATCTTCGTGCCAATAAATTTACTTTTTAACAACAACATCAACAAAAAGATCACTGTATTACCTTCGCTGAATTCTGGTATAATTAACTTCTTCAGTTTCCTTTTCCATTTTAATTTTTTGTCTTAAGCTGAAGCGGAAAAAAAAAAAAAGTGAAAAATTTTTAAATATCTGGTTTTTGCAGAGTGTTTTCAGAACAACATGAAACATACACAAAATTAGTAATTGTGCTTTTAAGATATAAAACCACTGCTGACGTCCCTCTCAGGGCCATGGGAAGACATGCTGTGAACACGCACAATTTGGCAAAGGGACTAGTTCATTTAGTATTTCCTAGTCTTTTTTCACCCAACAAATATTTTATTTTTATTAGGAATTCCAGAAGGGAAGCAGCACGCTTAATAAAAATAAATAGTTTTTATCAAATAGTGCATATGATGAACTAATTTGGTACAGAACTTCATGAAAATACTGGGATAAACTAAATGAAGGCTTAAATGAAGAAATGGCTACAAAACTTTTTAGAAAAAGAATGAGAAAATGTGATTAGATAATGTGATGTGAAAAGATGATCAGATAGAGAAATTTAAAAAGTTCTTTAAAGCTAATGCAAGCCTTTGTTGCTCAACAGACTTAGGTACTAATGGCATACATAATTATTCTAAAAAAACTATTGGGGAGAGCAGTATTACCATAAAAGTAAATACTTCATGGTACAAAGTGGATGAACAGAGGTATACGTGTCATATACATAAGGTTTCCATTCAGCAATTTCCCAGAATTCATTGCAGAACAACAAAAAATATAAGGTAGCAAAATTAGCATATAATCTTAGATGTTACTGTCTAATCAGTAATGTATAAAAAGCATGCATGAAAACAATTCTTTTCTAAAGTCATAATGTATTTATAAAGCTTTTTATTAGACAAACACCCATCATGCACATTTTGAAAAAAATATTAGCGTTTATGGTGAAAAAGACACTGTAAGTTTCAAAGTAATTTCTAGCTGAGGACATCTGTATTTTTAACATAAATTAAAAGGACTAGGAAAATATTAAAATTAATAATTCCAAAATACACAAAACACCAATTTGGCTGAGCTTTTCAAAATCTGTCAGTCAGAATGAATTTTGTTACACACTCTTCTAATTGTCTAGTAATATGTTACAACAGACAGACAAATGCTTTAAGAAAAATGCTCTGCCAAAGCATCATATGCTCAAAACTTTCTTTAATTCTGCATGCACTTATCACGAACATTATGAATGGATATCTTAAATACTCTTTTCAGCTATTCCTGGACAAGTGCTGCTTTACCGAACATCTTAAAATAGTCACAGTGACTAGCTGCAAACCAGGCTTACTTCATGAATGTCCCAATAATGTGCCTTTTATTCCAGTGATGATTACACTGATTTCTTTGTAATGGATTTAGATAGAAATGGTAAGAAATCTGTATATGACTTAACTCAGTAATAACTTCAATATACTGGCTACAAGAGCGATCCTTTCCTACAGTTTAACACGCCTTTTTTTTTCTCTTCCCCTCTTTAGAAACTGAAAGCATGAGTCACACTATAAAAAAAGAATTTACTTTCCTTAGCAACCAGATCCAAATACCCACAACTTTCTCAGAGATAACCAAAGCTAAGACTGAATAAATGTAACGTTAAGGTCTTTGCATAACCCCAGTGCTTAGCTAAGACAAAATGTGCCTAACCACTTATTTCTATAGACTCAATTTTTGGTTTACTTTCTATTTTTAGCAGTATTAGACCAAACACACACCCAAAAAGTTAGTTTTAAAAAGTGTGAACAGCTGAATATGTTAAAATTACTACACAAGGACTCAGTTTCAAAACAACATGTTTAAACGGCTTAAAAAAAGAAAAAGAGAAAAAAAAGGAAAGGAAGCTATACCTGATATGAAAGGTACGTTTTCACCCAGTGCCAAATACTGCTATATGAGCAACAGTGAAAAAAAAAAAACCAACAACAACAAAAAAATCATTCCTTCTGTTTGTTTTTTCTTACTAAAAGAATTAATCTCCTAGGCTCATTTTGTTATACTGTTTTAAGAAGCAATAACACATCCTGATGTCTCTGTAGTGAAACATGCCAGATTTTTTTTTTTTTTTTTTTGGAAGCAGGAGAGTCACTTATTTTTTTCTGCACTCTTGTATGTAGGACAAACTCAGATTTGTTTCTTCTTCTTAGGGCTCCTGTTCTTTCTCGGAAGAAGACCAGGATGCCTGTCTTCTCTCTTGCTCGCTCTTCTCGGAATTCCAGGCACAAAGCACTGCGCAAAAGCTGCACCAATCCTTGCCGCAACTGCCTGCACAGGACTAGAGGTGGGGAGAGACCAGCAAATTCACCTCTCCCCTGCTCTGGTTTTATAAATGGGGATTTGCCGGAGCAAAGGGGTGAAAAGGCAGGGTGCCAGTTTGCTACACTATGCTGCAATGATCTCATGTTCAATGCTGTCGCCCCGTTTGCCCAGTTCAAACGCCTGTTCATTAAACAGGGAAAAAAAAAAAAAAGAAACACCCAGAAAAATAAAAAACAACTTTTATCCATCAGACACTCAGGAGGGCTGTTCTAAACTACAGATCAGCAATAAAAAAATAAAACATATAGTTTTAAAAAGCAGTTATGAAGTATAATTATTCTGATTATATTTTCTTTCTTTCTTTTTTCTATTTAGAGATAAGAAGCAGAATTTATCAGGCGTGAAAGGGACAGCCTCCTGGTGGTGTGCCAAAAAAGCCAGAATAAAGGCAAAGTTGTGCTTCAAAGCTCAATCGCTTGCTGAGTCTGGCTAAAGTCAAGTATTAAGATCCACCATTTTCTGAGCCATGTAAGAAAAGAGGAAAAAAGTCAGAACGGGCGCTGCTTTCCAAGTCTCCGTTGGCACCATCACAAAATCTCAGCCGTAAGGTCACATGATGCTCTGCCAAATGTGGAGTGCATTCCCATAAACCATTCTGCTGATACTGCGAAGGCAGCTATTGTCTAGTTTATACCCAAAGTTCAGCCCACTCTTCATTGAATTAGCTGAAAAACGCATCACCTTTGGGGGTTGGGAGCCATGGAAACGTCTACCTGGCAAGCTGCCCACTTTTTCTGCCCATCAACCAGAGATGGAATTGTGCTGCCTAATGTAATGATGACTAGGAATGTGAAGAGTCGTCCAAAGTGAATCTGATTCTTGCAAAGCCTGCTTCATTTGCACAGCAAACTCTGGCTTCTTGTCGTTAAAAAGGGGAGGGGAGGAGGGGAAAAAAAAA
>VZZY01023133.1:39918-51512 GCA_013400335.1 Eurystomus gularis
AAAAAAAAAAAAAAAAAAAAAGGCGCCTTTCTCCTAAATGTAGCAATTAAAGGTCTAGTAAACATGCCTAGTCTGCAACTTTCCTTCATAACATACTGAAATGGTTCCCAAAATAAAGCACTTGGTATAACACATTTTCTGATTTAAAGCAGCACTCCTTTTTTTCCCCCAAGTTAATGTGGTATCCCCTGGACATTTTTTGCTCCCTTAAAAAAAAAAAAAAAAAAAAAAAGAAAAGGAAAAAGAAAGTACATAGCAGACCTCTCATCTCTTCTTTTTACCTGTCGTTATCACCTTCTGATTTTATCTAGCACAAATTATAAATGCGTGTGGCAATACCCACTAGTAGCAGTGGGGATGCAATATCGCTGCAATCTCCCTCAAAGCAGTCTCCTGAGAAAGCTGGTTGTGTTTCCAGCAGCATAAAACCCTTCATCTGAGCTCTCTTATCTTCACTAGTGAGTAGGACAGTTGGTCTACAAGTTTGCAAACCAGCACATTTGTGACCAGTCAGCACCCTCCCTTCTTCAAAATGCATTTAATCTGCTTTTTGTGAAAAGAGATACTATCAGACAGAATTTATAAAGGATGCAATTTATTAAATAGAGTGAGTAACAGACATAACTCTTCTGCTATGCATCTGAAATTTCAATTTTGCACATCTATTGTTCTAAAGTAGAATTTCACTTCCAAATGAAAATACCACATAACCTACTGAGCAACAAACACATGCTCTACCAGCACTTAAATACCTCATACAGAACTTATCTTGGAACTCAGCGTTGTGAACAAATGAACAAAATGCCAGCCCATTTCTACACCAGGAAGCTTAATAGCTACTGCAAAAGTGATGTTAAAAATGTGGTCATTTCTCTGATCCTCCCATTAATAAAAACAGAACCATGGGAGGAGCCTCTCTACCTATTAGCATCTCTACAAATGCTCCCACAAAGAGGAGGCTGCATGCTAAAGAGCTTACAGCTAAAAACTGGTAAGGAAGGGCAAACAAAGTAGGAGACAACAGGCTGGAAACCGCAGCAGGAGAACAGGAAAAACCCTTCCCAGGGACACCGCGGGCAGTAACTCTCCAGCTCGGCTACTTTTATGTTTTGTTTTACAGTTCTTTCCAGTTTCACTTTATTTACCTGGAGGAAATTGAAGGTTCATTACTGAAGGAAGGAAGTGTGAGAACGGGAGCTTTGAAGTGGTTGAAGACAGTTACAACAGTGGCACAGCCCTCAGAGGGAGGTCCTGGGGCTATCCACCAGCCAAAGGGCTGCAGGGGCTGACTGACCCCCTGGTTGGGACTAGGGCAGTGCAGGTGGCAGCCTGGCAGCATGGGGCAGCCCTTGCCTTGCTCCTGGTGCATCCCAGTGGCGTGCACTCAGGTTTTCAGGAGGGCAGGGATGGCTGGGAGGAGGAGAGCGCTTGGAGCAGCTCATCCAGATGATGAAGAGCATTGCTGATGGGGCCTAGAGGAGTGGGAGAAGGTGCAGCCAGCACAGTTCAGTAGTGGAAAGGAACCAGGAGGATGTGCTGGGTGCAACATCAGGGGACAAAAGTGACCCTGCTCTGCCTGCCAAGCCAGAACACCTGGGATTGTCCCTGCTCTGGTCAACTGGTGGGAGCTGTCTGGCAGAAGAGAAACTTGCTATGGCCCCAGTAAGTCATCTGACAGCTTAGTTCCTCTATTTTCCAGCTTTAGAGCTTTTCAAGGGCCAGCAGGCAGAGGAAAGTCCTCTGACACAGTGACATGGTATAAGCTCCCTGAAATAGTCTTTCAGAGTGAAATGCCACACACATGATTTTGAATCCAGAGACACTTTTCTTATCCCTGTGAGCCAGAGATGGCTGCCTAGGTGCTACCAGTAAGTGGAAAAACTGCTTGTCACTCCGGCTGCGTGCCACAACAGTCCCACTGCTTGGACCACAGAGATCACACTGGTTTCCAGGAACCTCAAGCAAACTCTGTGTCATTACACTTCAGCCATAAAAATGAACCATGGGTGGATTATCCCATAAAGGTCTTTGAGATAATCTCTTTGAGATTATTTAAAACCAAATTCATTTCTCCAGGCTCATAAAACCCAGAAAGCCAATTCTTTAACAATTATGTAGAAACATAAACTTGAGATTCCATTTTAATAATTTTAGTAGTTTTCTCATTGACTTGAGTCAACAGATCAAAACTTTTTTTTTTTTTTCTCCTAATAGGGCAGGTGGGACACAAGCTTTGTTCATTCCACCTTACGTTTTACCATTAACCATAAAAATGTTTAGGTCACAATACATCAGTGTCTTCAAGGGAACCACTCACAAGGGTGCAACCTACAAACCTAGGTGCATTTTGAACCATGGCAAAAAATAACAGTTTCATTAGAACTGAGTAGAAAGCTCCAACTAAACAACAATGAAGTCGTATCCTATTCAAATTTACTACTATTATTATCAGTGATGGTATGTGAAAAGGAGAAGTAAACAGGCTGGACTAATTACAAATAATAGGCTGTCTAACTTGGGCAAATCTGAGCAGCAGCTTTTGAGGGACTACAGGCACAGAATCCTACACAGTCATTTTTCTTTTCCTGTGTGGAAAAATGCTTCAACATGTGGCTAGCCCTTAATAATGAGTATTCACTTCACCAATATTCAAGAAGGATGTTAAAAAGCTGTTAAAAAAATCACTTGCATGTGTGCCCGGCAATAATTAGAGATGTAGATTAATCTCAAATGCTTTGCCTATGAACTAATACAAGGGCATCATAGAGGGAACCAAAAAGATGTATCTGCAGGAGTGCCTGACCCTGTTCATCTGCACCTGGAGGAGGCAAGGAGGCTAGATGGAGGGAGGCTGCAGAGGACTGACCTCTCCACAGGAGAAGAGGGCACCAATCCTTCCTCCCCCTGGGACCAGGAAGGGAAGGCAAAGAGGACAGGAAACCTGTGCTGGGCTGAGGATTTCTTCTCACAGCTGAATAAGTTTCCCATGTCTGTATTCAGCTTCCACAGAACAACTGTTACCAGAGACTTCTTAGCTTAACAGTCAGTTTGCAAACTAACTGGAAAGGAACAATTGGAGCCCTCCCTTGGCAATGGCAATCCACACAAGACATAAGACAGAAAAGCTGAGAGAAAATGGGAAAGAAAGACAGCAACCCTTTCAGGGTGAAGGCAGAGAGAGAAAGGGAGGAAGGGAGCCTACACTTTCACATGGTTGTTCTTGAACACAAAGCCAAAATGAGCAAGTATGCCACTATAGTTACTACAAGTTAAAAGATAAAAACACACCAAGTGAAAAGGACATGCGAGTGCTGGATATATTACACATTTCTGGATAACTTAAATGTACTGTATTGCATGGCATAACACTTCACAATTAAATGGTTTTGCTCTGCAGACTGCATTCTGAAAGGCCCTAGTATATAGAGGTTACAAAAATTATCTGTAAAATGCATGCAAATGAAAAGTTATCACCTACTTGCTACTTTCATTTTATCTTCAAATGGCACTCTCTTTTTTTTCTGCCTTAAGGTTAACAGCACTGAATTAAGAGAATCAAGCAAGATGCTCTATGGTAAGAGCCAAAGATGTCATTAACCATGAATTTAACCGCATTTTTCCCCTTTCTGAAATTTTCATGAAGACTCTTGCTTTAAGTTCCTTCTCCTCAACTTTTCATTCTTTTCTCTGCAACCTATTTAACCTTTGGCCCCTTTAGCTGTATTGCTGGATACCTGAACTTTACAACCTTCTTTCTGCTTTGCTACAGGAGAAAGAAAATCTTTATAGATAAGTAGTTATAAAAACTGAGTAATGCACATCCAATACTCTTGTTCACACAAGAAAAGCCTCTTTCACTCTTCTATTCTTCACAGGGAAGTGCAGTTGTGGTAGAATAATCAGTGTGGCTGCAGCACTAGAGAAGCTCTGGTTCTGAGAGGAGTCCGTAGAGGGGCCCAAGCAAAAGCCAGGCTCTATTGTTTTTCCCTGTTTCTTAAAAAAACTTGGGCTTTCACAGGTGATCATTCAAGCACAAAAAGATATGACACTTTCTCCACAAACAAGGCAGTATCTCAGACAGGTAAAAATGCTGTGGTGTTATAAAATATCAAACCAAACCTGATGATAGGAAGAGCTTTGCCACAGACATTTCCTTCAACATACTTGTTTCAGTCCCCATTTATTTTACCACTGTCACTGCAGAAACATTAAATAAGTTCAGAGCAAGAGGTACAACATTCAATCCCCTCACATACACCAAGTGTCATACATAGAAAAATGCTACTTACATTCTCTTCACTTCATTTGTCTCTTGCAGGTCTAAGTGCAAATACAACTGAGCATTATCATCACCGTCAGATGAAAAAAATCTGAAGCATTTATTTTTTTCAGAAATGTAAAGCTTTTAGCACATCACTCTTGTAAATGCCCAAGTACCATGGCAGTTCAGGTTTTTTTACAGTTTTAGAACCAAAGATACTGAAGATTAACTTGTTTTCATAAACAATTTATCATTACTGCCTAGAGTACCTGACATTGTTCAGTGTTAAGTACACTGCACTGAATCGTAAGTACCACTTTGAATTAGATAATTTCTAAATACCACCTACATAGTTTGCACCAACTTGACCACTACCTTGGAAAAATAAAAACTGAAGATACCTTGATCTAGTTTCTGGCCACTAGAGTAGAAGGATAGTAAACACGGACAATTAGCTAGCAAGAAGAGTAAACAACAAATAATTCCTTACATGCCTTCTACTTGTGATAAATAGAGCAATGTCAACTTCTTTCCCAAACACCTCTTCAAGACAAGTGTAGCCAGAATTGAAGCCAGAAACTGCTTTATTAATTCGTGATTTGGCAGCATGCTTAGTGCCTAGACCTGCCCTAGTGTAAGTCCCATCCCAGTGCTGCCCTGCCAAAACTGCTGTAATGCTTAGTTGAGTGGAACACCTATGTACGAGGAACACCTTCACAACAGCAATCCTCACCCAAGCCTCAGAGTTAAAAAACCTTATGGGTCTAGGATCACATTGAAGTGCAGATATCTTCCTGTTCCCTCCTGTTCAGTAGGTTGTGTAGCAAGGATACCTCCAGGGCCATTTATTTTCCGTAGGACTCATTCTTGGCCTGAATATGGACTGACAACATAAAGGATGCCACAAGGGCATTTTTCATACCATTGATTTCTCAATCAGTGATAAGTAGTTCTAATGTTTTTTACTGCATACCTTTCCTACATGACCCTATATGAATCCTGGCTGCTCAGAACTTGAAATCTTATGCAAAGTTATTTAAGAGGAGCATTTTGCTTAGCTGCCTTGAGCCAAAAGTAGCCTTCAGTAGAACATCTGCTGTGCGTCACCTATACCCCATCTACCATAACTGACTACAATCTCACACCTCAATATGGCACAGTTCACTCCTCTTGGGCAAAGAGAGAAAATAAGTGTTCTTGAAACACTCTTATTTCAGGAAGGAAGTTATATATATATGTCTTTAGGTCCTTATATTCCTGCAGATCTGGACAGTACTTTCCAATGTATCAGAAAGTTTTGCAGGCAGGTATATATGTACACATATCCAAACACACCCTACACATTTTTGAAAATTAATTATAAAAATATGGGGCCTGTGCATGTACTTTTCTGGATTACATTCTTAGCATGTTGAGTTCTGTTAGCCAAAAAAGACATGGTTGGGTCATAACTCTAAGCTGAAAAGAAAGAATGTGTGCACTATATCCCAATGTAAGCTGTGGGATCAATTTGTTTTGAAGCAAAAATTATTAAAACTGGTTAGAAAACAGTTTTCTATACCTCATTTTTCAATTTTCCTACTGTGAATTTTTGAGTCTGAAAAATAATCTCACTCCAAACAGCGCAAACCTTCAAATCTAGATTTTTAGGTACTTCTATATTGGAGCAATTAACACCTAGTACATTAGAATGTCTTAAATATTCGTCCTAGATTTTGACTTCAATATTTTTAGTAAAAATGGCGACTACTTCATTATTTTTTTACCCTGAATTGGCACAAATTTTTGAGTAAAACCTACACTTCGAAATAATCAACATCCTCAGATAACCTGAAAAACACAGAGATGGAGGCAGAGGAGATCAAAGGCATGGAGCCTTCTCGGAAGATTGAGCAGGCTATGAGTGATCAAAGGCAGGGGAGAGAGGACTCTGAATCTTAACTCCTGCTTCCACTATACATGTATAATTTACAGGTTATTGAATTGTGGGGAGAGGAGCTATTTATACATTCAATATAGGTTACAGGACTGTAAAGTTACTTGAAATACAAAAAATCAACTTTGGTTGCTGAAAATGTATAGGCAGGGTGTTTCACAAAGCACTTTTCAAAAAGCAAATGGTGCTAATGCAAGTAGCTTTCTTTGCAATAAACCGGCATTTTCTGATTAAATCAAACAAAGAAAAAGGCCCACTATGGCTGGTTAGTGTTATCACAAAAAAGATACTGTGTCATTTGGAAGTGAGAACTCACAGGAATAGCGGGAAACTCATGTTCTGAGTAAAGCACTCCTAGTTATATTAGTTTGATTTTCAGAAGATTTAGAGCACATGTAACTCAAAATCTTTATCAAATGACAGTTCCACATTATGTGAAATTCACACTGTGCAATCACATAAGGGCATTTCTTTTTTGTCCTGCACATTTTGGTAATATTCCTGTGTACAACCAGATTTCCTTCCATGAGACTTTTCATAGCTTACCAGCATAAGGGCACTCAGCTCAGCACTGAGATGAGCTTTCATGCAATTGGTTGAGTATCTTATCTACCAGATCCTTGATAAATTGGTCATTATTTATGTTTATCAGAATTAAGTTCTGTACTGGAAAAAACATTTGCAATAAAATTTTCTAAAAAGAAAGAATTATGGCCCCAAAGTTTTAATTTGGCAAATCAATTCAGAATATTTTCTCAGAAACTCCTGTGTAGCTATATAGAAAATAAATGCCAAATATTATGCATACATATTCAATAAATGAATTCAGCAATGCACAGATTTAGTAATGATACATGAATTCATACGATTCATGACTTCACAGCTTATTTAATGTTATGATATTACATATATCTGCTGCCCCACTGAATATGTAACACTGTGAATTTCATGTTAACATCAAATTGTTTTCTTGATGGGAGACAGGAGCTGCACCACAGCCAATATTACCATAGTAAGCTGAAAACACTCTTGAGCTTAAGAGATGGTTGTAGTTCACACTTGACAGTCAAAGGGGCAAACTTGGACAAAGGATGATGTATTATAAATAAGCCCAGAGTGGTTACTGAAGGACTTGAAATATGCTGAACCATTAAACAAAAGCAGGCAGCATAGTCTGATAGTTACTGGTTCAAAATGCTCAATATTGAATGGCTGAAGGAGATTTCAGAAGACTAACAAGGGTCGCGTACCTAGAGGTGTTTTCAGCTTTCCTAGAAATAAGAAGACGACCTTTATTTCTTATTTCAAATAGGACAAGAGTGCTTCAGTCCTGTTTCAACACCTTGGAATTCCAAAAGTAGAGGTTCACATAGGCTGTATGGACTTAAGGACATTAAAGGGATTTTACTTTAAATTTGTATAATGTCTAGTTCTTTGGGATCAAATGAAAGAATTTGCATTTTTTTATTACAACAACCTGTAAAGCAACCTTTGAGCAAAAGTGATCCAACACAAATATAATGCTTTTTGATCAGTACTGGGCACAAAAACTGGCTTAATAACTAGGAGATATTAATTGTTCCAGTGGCTCAGAGGCAAAGTATCTACAGAAATGTGCATAGCCTAGGTGGAGGGAACTGTCTGGTTTTGCTTTCCAGAAAGACTCAGCTGTTGAAGGGAGACAGTTTATAACACTGTGGCAAGACATTCTAATGATGTACATTCAAAGGGTAGGCAGCTTCAAGGTACGTAAAGGGATGCTTCTGAAGATATTCTCATGCCCTCTTTTTTATATTTCTCCAACTGCAACAGGAAATTAAAGGCTACTAAGCATTTCATTTACAAATACATTACATTCAGTTTGTTAACAGATGGTTCATTCAGCACAACTTCAGTGGACTATATCTGATTACGTATCTACTTCCTGAAAAGGTATTTTTCTAAAACACTATGGTAACCGATGCTTGCAAAGCATGAAACCAAG
The DNA here is from genome assembly GCA_013400335.1 of Eurystomus gularis. Taxonomy (NCBI): domain Eukaryota; kingdom Metazoa; phylum Chordata; class Aves; order Coraciiformes; family Coraciidae; genus Eurystomus; species Eurystomus gularis. The sequence goes on from VZZY01023133.1 coordinate 48,100, forward strand.
CAACCAGATTTCTGGAATGCATTTCTGGATAGCTGTTATCAAGCAGGAGAGAAGCAGAATGGAATGTGTAGAATACAGTCCCCTTAGTTAAAATGCAGTAAAGTTCTGCAAACAGAATCTAGTTCTGTCCTCTGAGGATTAATAACAGCCATAGGATTGTGAATTTAAGAGAAATAAACATTCACAAGGAAGGCCAATTTCCTATCTGAACAATACATATTCGTTAGAACATAATGCTGTGCACAAAGCATGCAGTAACCGTGTCCTTAATCCAGTATGTCCAGTGATGGGCCTTTTATTTCTGTGCTCTGGGTGAGGAATGGATCTGTGTAACGTCTCTAGGCCTTTATTAGGCAAATCCTTACACTTGTACTCATCTTTACTACAATTAGCTTTCTCACTGAAATTAAGGGAACCATCAATAACAATAGAAGATAGCATGCAGAATATTGTTGATTTTGAGAGCCTTGAAAACAAAGCCACCTATAGCAGATTCTGGGTTTAATTATGTAAATATAAAAAACTAGTGCAGTGAAACTCCTATACTTTGTTGGCATCTTTTGAGATGATCTAAAAAGTAACATATAACATTAAGATGAACCAAAACATTTATCAATATGTTGTCCACCTCAGATCATTATCTTATGCTGGTATCCACTGACAATTTGTAGTGGTTTCAAATAAATAGCCAAGTAGTTCCTCCTACACATATGTGGGAGATCTTCTCACAAATTACCTCCTTATCTACACGGCAAAAAGTTGCTTTTGCAATGAATAGTGCCTACTCGTTTCCCAAACTTCGTCCCCATTTGTCTACTTTCATGTCTTCAATGGTGCTAGTAGTCTGTTCAGGACATACATGGATGTCTCTATGCCTAATAAGACGCCCAGAATTCCCCCACAATCTAAATAAATAACCATAAGAACTGCTTTTTCGTCAAGGGATGTGGCAACATACTAGAAGTACTTAATAATTAAAAAGAAAATGAATATAGTAGTTGTATACATTGTCAGTCATAATGTAAATCTGAATCACTAAGTTTTTGTAGACCAAATATATCATAGGAAATAACATTTTTGCCAAACAAGATTTTCTATCTTATTGCATTCAAACCTTCCTTTGTGGTTTTCATTTCGAAAAGTCTTTTTTTTTTTTCTGTGGGGGAAAAATCACGCATCTCATACAAATATCTCATTTGTAATGTACTTTTTTTGGGCAATTCCTCCCAAAAGGTCAGTACTTTTTGAGTCAATGTGATGTGACTAAGTCCCCTGTTTACTTTTGATACAAGGGAGTTACTGACCAACAGTAACTTCTATTCTACAAGTCTATGGCCCATCCTGAGCTACTCTGTAGATACTACAGTGTGTGTACACACAGACACATAAGTAGTCAAAGAACACTTGTGAAAAGTTTTTTTGGCAGTGGAATGTAACCTCTTGGTTACAGTGTATGACAGAGTAAATGTTCAGCTCTCTCACACTCATTCTCTTGCTCATAAAGCCCTCCTTGGAATTAGGTTCTGAAGCAGAGGACATAGGAGCGACTAGTATGGATTTGTGGGTGTTGTAAAAAATTAAAAGTTCTTTAGCCGGTAAGTAATCCCTTTTTTTTTCTGCTTGTGGCATTATCCCCACAGTACTGTAAGACACTGCTACCAACAGAATATTCACTTATGGAGAGTAAGGATAATTCATATGTTGCTGCAAATTAAAAGCACTACTCTTCAAGAAAGCAGATTCTGCTCCTGATGTCAAGTTGTGCGATATACATCATAAAGTTTGCAAAAATGTTTAGGCAGCACTTGTCCACTTACAGTCTGAGTCAAGTTGGGTCATCGTTATTTTTCCCCTAAAAGTTACAAAACGCTTATCTGAACTCTTAAATATCTCATGTTTTTTTGGTTTTACTCANTTTTGGTTTTTCTCAGAGTTGTGTTTTTTTCCAGTGTAACTTGTGATTTATTTTTTTTTTTTTTTTTTTGCTACAGGAATGACCAGGATCATGAGCAGCATGTTTGGATGGAGAAACATTAGAAAATGCAGCACTCCATAAAATACATTTTGTTCAGTTTAGACATAAAATTCAATCATTTCAAGTATGTAAGAGGATATTGAACCTGCTTAAATTTCCAGTGTTAACATACCTAACTATGATGTTGCTAATGACATTTGCATGATGCTGCCATTACAACTACATACATTATTACTATAGGCTTATATCCAGGCTTATTGGTTAATTTATTAAGCCTCCAAGCAACACTTCCGACATTCACTGCCAGTAGATTTCCTAATTTGATACTTTTTGTTAATGTTGCATTTTTAAACTGTAATTGTTTTTATATGATTTGTCTAAATGAATGCACATGAATTATAGCCTAGGATGAGTTTCTCTACATGTGAATAGAACATGAAGAATAATATGCAGTACTTCACAATCTAAACTCTTAATTTATACTTATGAAAATAATGAGACTACTCAAATGAATAAGTAGATTTAGATTGGATATTAGGCAAAATTTCTTTACTGAAAGAGTGATTAAGCATTGGAACAGGCTGACCTGTGGTGGAGTCACCATCCCTGGAGATGTTAAAAAAACATGTAGATGTGGCACTTCAGGACATGATCTAGTGGTCATGGTAGTGTCAGGTTGACAGCTGGACTTGATCTTAGAGGTCTTTTCCAACCTTAATGATTCTGTGATTGTAAGTACCTTCACTGATAAAATTCACAAGCGGTGCTCAGGCCTTGTGAAGGATGGCGGGAGAGGAGGGAACTGTGAATCATATTAATCATGGATCTTCATGTGACTGTCCTTTGCAGCTGAGAAATGCTCATCGAGATCATGACTTCCTTGTTGCTACTCACCAAAAAAGGCAAAGCTGGTGTTGTAATAGCAGCAGGTTTTCAAATCTTCAGTAAGACTTGGAAACAAAATATGTAGCTGCTTCACCAAGCCTCTGCACCATCTAACAACAAGAAGAAACCAACCTGCCAAAGGCTTTCTTTAAAGAAGTTCTTGTTTTCAATCTTTTTTTCAGATGGGGGAAAAGAAATCATAGTACTTAAGGGCACAGGTACAATGGCATTAATGGACAGCTGTGATCAGAAAAATCAAATATTGACTTTCAAATGCTATCAAGATTCAAAAAGAGCTGTGACTGTTAAGAAGTGAAAATGTTCACAAGCTAAGATGAACAGAAAGTATGTATTTGTGTGAGACAGGCAAGGGTGGAGTGTAGGAGGGTATGGACTAACTATGCTTGACACTGTTTTTAAATTACTGTGGCTACTTTTTAAAATATGAAACAGCAGAGTTAAAGTTTTAAAGATGCACTGCAAGTGATTATAACAGTAAGAACTAACTTGCTGATAAAATTCCACAGAGGAATAAATCTACCATTCTTGTTTA
>VZZY01023133.1:51518-113407 GCA_013400335.1 Eurystomus gularis
CTTGTTTAGCAGTGCTATTAAAATGGTGGTTTAGGTGACTTGTGAGCTAAATACCACCAGGATCAAACCCTGAGCACCTACCTCTTATCCAAAGCAAGTGACACCATCACACGCACAAACATACGTCTGAGGTGGGATGCAAGCAGGACTCAGTATGAGCCATTAAGCCTTTTTTTTTATGTACCACTTTGGGGAAAAATATAGTAATGCTGTAAGCCAGAAACAGCAAAAGCAATTCAGAATCTTCCCCACAGGAAAAAAATACGTATTAAAAATATCTCTTTTTGGTACAGTTTGAAATGTATTATCTGTTTTTAAAATGTTGAGCAAAATATAAATGCACATTGTGCAAGGTTCTACTAACCAAAAAGCCTAGTCACAGCGTTATGACAGCTTTATGACATCTAACCATCATACCAAGTGAAAACATGGAAGAGATGGCAGGTGGGAAGAAGCACTTGATATTCAAGGGAAAATATTAATGGATGTGTATAAAGTGTAACTATCTTTTAACATGTCACGCTTAAGAATATTTGCATAATATTAGCCTTTAAATTGCAGTGTGTACATATTAATTTTACAGTGTCATTACCAATAAGTCTGGCATCTGCACATTCAATGGGCCCAATCTAGCACATTTGCATCTCTCTATTACAGACATTTGGAGTCTCAGTTCAGGAAGTGGCTTGAAAGCAAGACAACCCAGACAGAAAGAAACATCAGATGGTGGAGAAAAACTGAAAACCCCCAACGAAGTTATGTCCTAGGAAACTGTCCTGCAATGTGAAGGGACAACTCAAGGCACCCTCCATCCTTTCTCCACATATATTTTCTTAGGTTATTCTTCCTTTGGATAATGCCTGTTATATACGTACTAGAAGTCTATATATAATTATATACATACTAAGAGTCCATGAACAACCTGCAAAACATCTGAGGAAGAAAATTGTAGAGAACAATTTAGAAATAGGACTAGGGAGATTAAAAACAAACAAAAAACCTCAGTGATGAAGAATTATGAAGCAAAGTGTATGCTCCATGTATGTGTTTAATCTTTGCTGTTATATACTTCCTAGCACATTTTTTACCTCGTCCATGCTGCACTCCCGACTTTTCCTAAGAAGTACATCATGAAGTACTAAGAAGTACAACATGTGAAATGTTGGCTGTAATTTTTTCCTGTTTTAAAATAGAAAATATTCAATAGAAAAAGATGAAAAGAACCACAAAGCTGTATGTGTCTGGTCTTGTTATCCATGTGAACAGAGTCTATTCTATTAAATGGAGGCATTTTGGAATTTAGTTTGCTGCCCATCTGCAGTGGAAACACCACAGATCCTGTGAGCCAAGGCTGACAAATATGGGATATTTTTCTTGTACTACATGAGACACCATTAAAGGCAACAACACCTTGCAACAGTTAAGGTTTCTATTCTGCATAGTCTTAAAAGCATGAAGAAGACATTACAATCACTGAGCTTTGAGGTGACTAATAGATACCTATGAGTAAGTATTCAAGCACTGCCATTTTCTAGCCAACCCCTGCTACATTCAGTCTTCAGATTGATACATGGGGAACAGATTTAGACCTGTAAATCTGCCATTTCCTAGCTTTCACATGTTTCAGTTTGTAACATAAGTCACTTCCTTAGAGCATAATTTCTTTACAGTGCAGTTTCTATTCAAGAAGAATTGGATGTGTTTGCTAAAAGGCTTTTTGTTTTTGTTTTAAAACTATCATGAGTTAATAGGATACAAAAGTTTAGGATGTATTACTGTCTTAAAAGAGAATTGGTACACAAAGTTCCATAATTTAACTTCTTTAATTTTCTATAGTTGTTGGTGTTTCCAGCAGAGCAGTTGTAAAAAGGTTGGAAAATATTTTAACTCATTTTTAGCACACCTTTCCATCCTCATTTTTTCTACAATTTTCTTCCTGATTATTTGCTTAGTCATATTCCAGTAGATCAGAAAACAAAATTATCAGCAGTGTGTAAAAACTGTCCACAGAGAGGGTTAGGAAAATGAAACTGTTGAGAAGTCACAAGACAACTGTAGAACAGCTGTTCTTTTTTGCTATATATTAGGAAAATTAAGCAAATAACTTCAGACGTAAAAGATGCAGTAATAAAAATAACTTCCTGAAGATATCAGTTCAAACTACAAAATAATACTGTTAGTATATTTAGATGAAATTTCTTTTAAATGCTTCAGGAAAAACTACTTCAGACTAAGCCTTTGGACATATGACAGTTTTTAAGATACTGTAAAACACGAAGGAAGTTAGTAACTCATCCAGTTTTGAGAAAATGCCAAAGCCACAACAGTTACAGCTCTACTGTTCCAAGATGAGGCTTGTAGTTCACAGCTCTTGTAACTTCTGACATACTATTGTCTGGAGGTATCTGAGAAAAAAAAATATTTTACGTACACTATCCTGTTCTTACATATCTGATCAAATTTTAAAAGTGAATTTGAAGCTCTACAGAATCAAATTGGTGAGATGTTTCTTCTGAAATACCAGATTCACATAGAATACTCACATAGTCAACTTCAGGTGACCAATATTTTATGTTTCCTTAGGAAAACAAGAATATGTAGAATGAAGAACAAAAGCATAATAGGCTGCTGCCTTAAGTACTTGCTTTAAAATAGTTTAAATTTAGAATAATTAGACATGAAACTATTTTTTCAGGCTTCCTTCTCTTTGTTGTAAGAATTGTAGGAATATTGCATAAATTAGGATATTTAAGGAAGAAAAATAGGACTTAGTTCTTACTTTTTAGTCTTGGATATTCTGGCTTCCATAAACACTGTTGGAAATACCCAGGAGTCTGAAGTTAGAATTAATTTTTTAAAATGTCCTCTGTAAATACTAAGTTAAATGCAAAGTTAAAGAGAGCATGAAAAGAGAAGTTCTTTCATACTCACATCCAACAGCTGAAGCATTAATGAAATTATCAAACTTTGCAAGATGGATGGGGGGAGAAAAGAGTTGCCAAGTTTGCTGAGAGCCTGACCCCGCAAGTGGCCTCTTGTGCTTGTGCAAAGATCTGTCAAAATCCATCTCAACTGAAAACAAGGGCTTTCTGTGTTTGGATGGAGCTCTGAGACTGTAACCTATATATGTATATAGTATGTGAGCTTTGCACAAAGTTTTTGAAAAAGATAGGCCTACAGATATAGCACAAAAAGAGATGTCGTGTATTCTACATACAGTAAAACCTACTGTTCCAAGGCTTGTATTTCATTTCATTTCAAAAGATCACACAAGATCTTATTTTCCTTTACAAATGATGAAGAGAATGCTTCAGTGGCAGAGCTACTTGACGGTAGACAGGGTTTTCAACTCTGACTTCATGAATACACACAGCTGACCAGGACCACAGTCCCAATTTACTAATGAAGGCTGGATTTCCCTTCTTGAATCAGCTTTCTATGATTGTAGCGCACACTACCTTTATTCTTCATGGGGAGCTCCTCTTCCTACCAAGGTGAAATCTGGATAGGAAGTGCTTAATCCACCATTACTAAAGTTGCATTTTAACTGTGTGGTTGAAGCCTCTGACCCAGCATGCACAAAATGTGTGATCAAAGTGAGGGAGGATTTCTGATTATAACCTTCTGCTGTGAAAAGGCAGATATACGTGCTATCACCCTGAAGAACATCAGTCCAGAGTAGAAAAAACCTTGGAGAGACTTCCCATCCAAGTCACCCACAGGATTTAGCTGACCAGTAGCTATTACTACATAGGATGGGAAAATGGGAGTGTATTTAGTATGAGTTAAATAAAAATACCACAAATGAAAATTCATAGACAAAGTTAACGGGAGTTCTGGTGGCTTCCATTACTGGCATAAACTGAAGAAACATACTTTCTCAGCAAACCAGAATGCCATGTTAGTTACAGTGAGATCCACAAGCTATTTTTTTTATAATTACTTGTACTAAACTCCTTCATATTCTTGCACACTCAAGCTGAAAAAGAAACAGCCCTTTTAACAAATGGCTTCATTTAAGGTCTCTCTGAAAATGTACACTTTTATATGTTTTTGTCATTGATTAAAAAAAAGTGCCCAGAACAGCAATTATTTACTGCTGGGCAGTATGAGAAATATCTCTAAATTGCCTGGTTTTCAAAAGTGAAAACTGCTAGCAGATGAATGAAATTGCATTCTTTTAATAACAACATTGTCTTTTAAAGGACATTTTGCACTCAGGCAAAACTACATGGAATTCTGAGTACTGATGCATGCAAACCCCAACACTTAGTCGAGAATCTGCTTTTGTTTTTCTTCTGGTTGTTAATTATTCAGGGGCAACCTGAAACAATTTCATCTGTATTGATTCTGTATAAAACTCAACCCTGTGCACAGAAACAAGCACACACATTTTATACCATACAAGACTGCAGAATAACGATATAGAAACTGTCATGTGGGATGAAACCTAAGGCCACTACACCCAGTACTGGATCTCTGAAAGAGGCAAGACCGGGTGTCTCACAGGAGGTTTAAGTGAAACAAAATTAACAGACAGTCATTGGTTTATTTTATTCTACCTTCTATACCATTTGGTTTATAGTTCGTTTGTGAACAGATCTGTGCATGTATCTGAAACTTGAGCAGAGAGTGATTAGCTGAACCCCATGGTTTTGTTCAAGCATAATGCTGTCAACCAGATTTCCTGTCTGAAAACTGTAAATCCAATTTTCAGTCCCAATGACTGTTCCTTATAATGTGCTCTGTGTCTGGCAGCAACTTAATGTGCTAGTCCTAACTTGCTAAAATTTCGGAACATTTCAAAGAGGCTCTAGCATTGTTGGAGTACAAAAAACTCCTGAATGAATTTTCATGCCAGTTACCAGTGCTCTTCTGGCACATACTTTAAAGATTATTTTTTTCTTTCAAATAGCTATCTAGAGCTTTTAATATTTTATATAGACCCCAAATCCACTCCTTGTAATGAAAATACGCGGTGCCATCGATAGCTCAAAAGTACAGGAAATATAGTGCTAAGATGAAGGAATTAAAAATTACCATTTTCGTGTTGCACTTTCTATTTCATATAGAAAATGTCTGGTCCACAATCCGTACTGTACAGAAATTGTATACTAACAATACACACATACTTTTAGCAGGCTTTCCATGCTTCTGACAACACCAGTATGCTTGCAGACTTTAAAATACAGCTTTTTGTATGAGAGCTAATTATTTAAGAATTGTTGCTGACCATTTCTATAGAAAATTCCATTATTGCACAGTATTGTAATAGCAACTCCATGCCTCAGTCACTAGGCAATCCTTCAGGCTCACCGCATCCTACCCCACAAATACCAACAGAACAGGGAGTTATCAATAACATGAATAATCTTGAAAATACATTGATTCACACTTTAAGTTTGTTGAGAGATGTGACAGGTGCCAAATCAGCTCCCATTTCATTGCCAGTAAAATAGATCAGTACTGTCCTCCATGTTGAGCTGCTCATCATCACCTGTATTTAGCCAAACTCCTTACTTCATAACAGACATGTTCATAAACCAGAATCCAATTCATTAATGAAAATGTGCAGAATACCTACAAAGACATATTACATCCATGGAGCAGAAGTATCTACTATAGCTCATTTTTCCTACTTTATGAAGGCTACAATCATCACCGTTAAGGTCAAAAAGCCCATAAATAAAGCCATCAAGGACAGCAAACAGTCTGTAACTACAAAACTTATTTTGGGGGTCTAATCTCTGCCTTTGGATTGGTTTTCTTAAAAAATGTCATTAACTGACAGACATACTTTATCCAGAAACAAAGGCCAGGCAATCTTTGAGAGTAAGGGGCCAGAGTAAGAGGGCATGGAAGGTAGAGAAGAGGTGGGAGCAAGTAGTTTATTCACTAAAAATGCAGTTTTGATGATCCAGAAGAATTTGACTTCATTCTTTTAATAAAACAAAATAATATGTTCTGTTAAAGATAGGTTTGGAGAAATCTTACTGAGTTATACAGATTTTAGTTTCAGAAAAATGAAAATTAATGATACATAATGAAAAATTAATTGAAATTAATAATCCATAATGAAAAGAAAAGACTGCTAAAAATGAAATTAAATTTGTTATTTGAGCTACAATAACTTTTTTTTCTCAGATTTCTTATGTTGATTAATAAACCAATTATTATTCCAAATCAATCTCAGCATTACCATTTAAAAAAAATTTATATCTGAAAGGCAAGTGATATAACAAGCTCTTCAGGAGACACCTTGATATAAGAAGAAGAAGACTAGAGATTGTCAACAGCCATCTTTTTGTCAGAGCTGTTGGAATCATATTTTTAACAGATTTATTTATTGCTGATAATTATATCTTGCAAAATTTTGAACAAAATACTGTAAAAAAAATTTCAAGCTTGAGTAATGAACCTTGGAGGAATGACTGATTTGGATATGTAAAAAATCCAGGAAAAGAAGGTCCAGATTTGGAAAAACTGTTCCTTGACAGTTTGTCCCTTGTGACCACTCTTTTAATATTAAATGCTTTTGAGAAGTCCTCAATGAACATTTGAAATCACCTAGTGGTTTTTAATCCAAAATTTCCCTCCCTGCATGCAAGACTAATTGCAGACTAATTCACAAACAAAATCCAGGAATATCAAACCAGGAACACCCAAAAGACAACACTAGCTGAAGTCTACATCTCTTTTTCAAAGGATATAAAGGTATTGGAAACAGTGGGTTTGAAATGAATTTTCAGGAGAAGATCCAATGGGAAGAAATTTCTCCTTGGCGAACTGAGATTGAAAAAGCTTTCTAGGTGTTGGCAGCACCACAGAAAAACCCAATGATAAGAAGTCAGCATGATTAGAAGATGATAATAGACCATCTCATCTAAACTAAGGTGAGGTTAACAGTACTGATAAAGAGCCATGGAACATTTCAACATGAAACAAGTGAAGAGCTTACAGAGGAACATCATCCTCTTATTTACTGTTTTGTCTGTATCTAGTTATTTTAACCAGGCCTAAGATAAGCCTATTGAAAATACAGGAACTTCAACGTAAACTATATCTGCATATTGTGAATGAAATATTACATACAAAACAGTATCTTTAATTCATTTTATCCACCTTTTTCTCTCCCAATAATGTATCACATCATTCTACAAGAAGCATGAAAAAATGATCGAATTGGGCATGGGCAACATTAAAGCTCTATTGCCTGCAAATTATATTGCCCAGCTTGCTCATTAAAACCTATTACAATAAAAGAGGAGATGGCCAAAGAAGTGTTAAAGAGATGGCCAAAAAAAGTGTCTTCTGCAAACTGTACCTAGTGCATACAACAGCCAATCAAACTGGAACTTCACAGATAAAGCATGCAAGCCAGCCTGCCAACCTACGGCCAGTAAGACTGTAAATTGATGCTCTGTCCTGATTTTTGGTACCCAGCAAATGAGACCATTAATTGTAACTTCATTCATCTCATAACTGCAGTTTATGAATTTCACATCTACAGAAATGGGGTTTCTTTCCAGAAATAGAAATTTCCAAAGACACCTCCACTTCCCAACAGCCACTCTGTGTTGCTGTGCCATTCCAGTGGTGTTAAAACACCACCTCTGGAGACAACCCCATCTGCAGTGCTGATATCGTGGTAACTAGCGTGAGACTGATAGCATCCAGCAAAAAACAACTCAATGTGTAAGGCTTTGAAATACCAGAAGTATCCACTCTAAGAGTGAAGAAACTAGGACAACAACAGAAAAGAAGAAGGGAGGGAAATAATAAAATTAAGCAAATCTGGAAAATAAACTCCTTTTCTAACTGAAAATTATAGAACTCTGGAAATTTCAATAGATTTTTAAAATTATAAACTGGCTACACTGTTTTGAACATTTTTATAATGGATTTTGCAATTTTCTTCCAAAAACACAGAACACCAACCTCACAGAATTAGTTTCCTAACATCAGGAAAACTTTTTAATGAAAAAACTGTGACTATGCATATTTGCTTACCTGGTCAGTTAAACAAAATTCACTGGCCTGAGTAGAATGCATTGTAAAAGAGATCTGTAAAACAAAAAGTAATGTTAAATTACAATTTATTTATCTCTTTCATATTTTTGATGACAAATTAGTAACAAGTGATTACTATTATATAGAAATTGCAAGCAGCAAAATGATACTGAAAAAAAAGCTTCTTAAAATTTGTTAGGTCACTGTTCTTACAAGAGTCCTGACTATGTGGCAGGATTACACTTAATCATATTAAAAACCAACAGACATACTATACTGTGCTATTAAAAAAGGATTAAAGGTATCTGTTATGCAGTTGGTATCAACTTTTGTGTCTTGTTATTCAAACACAAATGTATAGCTATCATTATTTCCTTAAAGGATACTCAGACTTATAATATGTCCATCTAGTAAAAAAAAACCAAAACAAAAATGTGTATTGCTAATTAAATGTTATTCAGGCCACTTGAATACACAGAGTTCCTTTACTTTCTGTAATATGTCACATAAATACAGAATAAAAGGAATATTATTAAGACGGTAATGTGATTAATATAAATATCAGAAAATGCCAAACATTAGCCTGTGTAACTTTTATTTCTTCAATGACTATGGAATACACTACAGTTGCTAATTTCTTAGTCACATAGTATTATTCCATGGGAACTCCTCTTCATACCTTGTACATATAGGCATTCAAGTTCATAACATAAGTTCAAGCACTGATATTTTCTGTTAATTTTATTGCTTAACAAGTGGACTGGGAAGACATTCATGGAGTAGTATTCAAGTCCTGAGAGAAAAGCTGCAGTGTTTTGCTATGGTCTATACACTTTAAACATGATTGCTTTGACTGTGTTGCAAACACTGTGCGACTCAATGTTCAGCAAATTATTTTGGTGGAATAACATTGTCCCATATGAGTTCCTTGGTGCTAAGAGATCAAGCTGGAAGAGTTGAGGTACTGCTCAAGGTACAGCTCACAACAATTTCAGCTGGAGACATAAAAACCAAGCACATTGCAAATCAGGTGACAAACTGAGGTTACAAAAATGGGGAACATGCAATTGCTGACCATCTCTATAAACTTCATGCAAAGCACTTCACGCCTTGATGTGTGAACTCTGTGGTAAATCAGAGGATTGAATTTTACACTCCAGGGCTTTAATCAGCTTTGTCATGTGACTTTTTTCTTGTTCTGAGATGGTCTCAGCCACCAGATACTTTCCACTTTCTGTTTCTGAACAAGAATCTACCCTACTACAAACCAAATTCACCCTCAGAGATGGCCCATTATGCTCACTGTCTGGATCAAGGACAGTATGAAAAGTTACCAAGTAAGGAAAGATTCCCATGACCCATTTGCAGATGGTTATATCAAGCTGCAGAGGCCATGCCAGTACTGCTTGACTTTACCACTTCACCACTTCAATCATGTTATAACACAGGCTTTCTTGATAAGTAAATGTTTATTTACAGTGTTGGGAATGCACAAAATCTTTGGAAATTCTGTTAGGAAGCATAATAGCCACCAACCACAACCACCAGCTGCAGTGATGGAACATATAGATGGTCCTTCTTGAGGTCAGAGAAGAAATGACAGCATACAATCCTTTCTGCAAGCCAGTATGATAGAAGGGTCATTTGGCAATGTTTCACTAAGTACTTGTTGACCACAAGAAAACTGACTAAAGAAACATAGTTTCAATCCTGGACTCTGGCAACGAAGTCTTGTAATAGGAAGTGTTGTATGATGAAAACAAAAGACTCTTGAAAAGACTATGATAATACAGAAAGACAGTTCTATCACCTTTCAGTCGCCTGAGACAGTAGTTTCTGACATATGGAACATCCTTCCATGTATAAGTATTGGCCAACACACCTTACATTTTTTCACTAAAATGGAAGATAGTGACCATGATAGTGAGAATTTTGGAATGGACCAATAAACAGCAACAAGAAAAGGTACAGATGAAGTGTAAACCTTATCAGATCAGCCCAATTATCAGCAAATCCTAGAGCACATGCCACTAATAAAATACAGTTTTATTAAAATATAGCCTCTTCATTACATTAGCATCCTTCTGATGTAGCCCGACAAGTTATAAACTAGTGTGACCCTTTCAACTCAAAGTTGCTTGACCCAAATCCTAGTTTTTAAATTAAGATACAGGTTTTAAATTAAGTTTTTAAATTAAGATACTTAATTTAAAAACTAGGATTTGGGTCAAGCAACTTTGAGTTGAAAGGGTCACATCCTCATCACTTCCTTAACCACCTGCCTGTTTGTGACCTTTGAGAACTTCTGTCCCATTTTAGAAAAAAAATTATCATAGGACTTATCTTTCTAGTTCAAACTACAGTCCTGCTGCTGGGTTTACACAATGGTACCAATGTGACTGTGCAATTCTCTGTAGATAAAAGAGTTTTCCTGCTCAGATCCAATACAAGGAATGTTTTCAGCAGTTTAACAGCAAGAGACTTTGAGCAAATGCAAGAACTGAAAAGATGACTGATGATAGGATAAAGAATAAACTGAACAGTGGTCACTGTGCTTTTGTAAGATTTGCTGTACCTAGTCCTCTATTCTGAGATTCTACACAGAACAGAAGCAGAATGAGTTTTACTAGAAAAAAAACCCACACTAAAACCAAACAAAATAAACAGCCAAAACCAAAACAACAACAACAAAACCCACAAACAGACAACATAACCAGAACCTGTACTGCTAAGCAAAAGTTGGCCAAACACTCCAAATGTGTTCAGAACAGCTAGAAAACCAGGAGAATACCTGTCTCCCCATGTTTAACTAAAGCCATGCTTTACTGAGAAAGACTACCACTTTGTGCACTTGAAGTCAACAGTCCTGTTGATGCCAGTTCATCTACGTTTTCCTGACAGTATTGTAATGGAAGCTTTGGACTCGAACTCCAGGCGTACCAGTATATCCACCATCCTCAATCACTCACGGTTAGAGTACAGAACCAAATATTTCAGAGATGGTCCTGATGATTACATTTGTTCAGCATTGGAGAGCAAACTATCTTTCTCTGTTAGACTTTTGGGTAGCCTTCAGTAACAACACGACATGCATGAAAACTATCAAGAGTAAGTGGGTTAATGACAGACCAGAAGCAATTTGCCTATCCTGGCCACATCTCAAAGCTGTGAGGAACACCCATCCCTGCTGATGCAGGCATTGTTGCCAGAACTCCTGTACCAGCCAAGAGCTCTGAACATATGACTCTGCTCTGGGGAAAAAAAAAAAAAGGCACACTTTGCATAAGCAGTTCCACTTCATTAATTACGTCACAGCCTCTTTCAGGCAAGAAATACTACTCATACCTCCTTCGTCCACTTATATCTGTACTGCTAAGAGAAAGTAACTTGGTTACTTTACCTTATAGTAAATCAAGCCCAAACTGTTATCTCCACTCTCACTGGAGGAACAAGCATCATGAAGAATCTGATGAGGGAAGACAGGACTTTTTTACTTGTGATAAAGTCCAAGCAGGCAATGAAGCAAGTTTCCCTTCTAGTTTGCAGAGTCTGCAGACACAGTCACCAACTTCTTATTTTCAAACCAAGCACACATGACATGATATAAAAAGCATCAAGGTACTGCAACAACTATCATGCGACTTTCAAGATACAAATTTTACAATTTTTACAATTTTACTTTTGAGAGGAGATCCGTTATATTATTCTCTTTTTATCCTTTAAACATTTAATAGTAATCCTATTTTATGAGTATTAATTTTAAGTCACTTATAATGAGATTTGCAAAGGTATTGATTTCAATGGGAGTTAAGGGCTAAATATCGTTCTGTGGAGGCACAGCCTTCATCCTATTAAAACTCTACATTTATTGTCTGCACACAAATCATTATAAAGCAGGCATTATTCAAGAAAGACTCAATAGCAAGAGAAAAGCCCAATTAACAAGGAATTTAATGCAATTATGGAAGTTCGGAAGTTGCCTGGGGTCATGTTTGTCTGCAAATCATCAGGGAAAAATGAAAATGGAAGAGTTTGTTTCATCCCCACTTCCAAAGTATTATTTTCACTTCAGCTATACATTATTAATTTTTAAAATATGAATTATTAGGACTTCTACAAAGTCACAGGATAGCAACAAAGATGCCATTCACTGGGTTTCTGGGGGATCTTTATTTTGCAACACTATCATCAGTGCTGGGGTTAGCCCTACCAATAGCTAAAAGCAACAGACTGGGGGTCTTGTCTATAGCTTTTGGATGTTTGTAGATAATTAAACTGACTTTTCTGACCCTAGTCTTGTAGATACTAAAGTCAGGTCAGGACAAATAAAGCTTTTTTTTTTTTTTTTAATGCCTAAACTTCTTCCCTCCAATTCCCCATCCATTTAAGTGAAGAAAAGAAAACAAAAAAGAACTGAGGGCCAACAGGAGTGAATGCAGGGTAATTAAAGTAAGGAATTTTTTTTTCAGTACTAAAAATTGTTTTATTGTTATTACAGACTCAAGTCTTACCATAAAAAATGGCATTGTAAATAATCCAGCAAACAATGTGAAATCAATAGATAAAAGAAATCTATCCATCTATACACTTGCCCAAGGAGCACCAAAAAAGTTGGAGAGATAGCGAGAGTCACAGTTAAATAGCTTTATGGTAGCATCAGGGCATTTCAGGATTTCATTGCAGTGTTTTCATGACCGTTACAACTATAATGCTGCGATAGGCTTCATATAACTTCTTACACCAGCAAAATACTTGGCTGTTTATAAACACAATGATGAATATGTCCAGTGAACTTTGAGAGCTGCAAATTCCTACCTTCTACTGTGCAACTGTTTTTACCCTTATGTCAGCTACCCACAGCATTCTGGCTTAGAGTCAGGTTTCTGTTCTCAAAGTGGATTCAGATATATTGTGAGGGTGGGGATGTTTGTTTTCTCAGGTTTTATCTTTAACACTTTCCTGGAAAGCAACAAGTTGAGCCAAAGTTTCCCAGGGAGACCTCAGTGCTCCTAGGACACTTATTGCTCTACTCAAGGTGCAGTGACACAAGGCATAGACACTGTTTTCTCCAACTCAGACCTCCTGGGAGGGATAACTGCCCACACAGACACTGCCAAGGCCAAAGGAAAGATTCACATGGACCTTAGATTGCCTGCCCTGATCAATGTTCCTGTGAAACAGAAACATAGAATCATAGAAGGTTTGGGCTGGAAGAAACCTCAAGATTATCTAGCTCCAACCCCCCTGCCATGGCAGAGGTGCCTCCTTCTACACCAGGTTGCTCAAGGCCTCATCCAACCTGGCCTTGAACAACTCCAGAGATGGAGCATCCACAACTTTCCTAGGCAACCTGTTCCAGTGTCTCACCATCCTCAGAGTGAAGAATTTCCTCTTAATTTCCATTCTAAATCTACCTTCTTCCAGTTTCTTCCCACCACTACAGGCCTTTGTAGTCCCCAGCCTTCTTGTAGCCCCCTTTCAGATACTGGTAGGCCACAATAAGGTCTCCCCGGAGCCTTCTCTTCTCCAGGCTGAACAAATCCAACTCTCTCAGCCTGTCTTCATAGGACATATCTGAATAAAGTGGAGGATATGTAGTCCTTGCAATGACTGGGGTAGGGCTGGAGCTGAATACTAGCAACAGTCAGAGGCGACTGAAGCTAGGTGGCTGTGGAGATAGCCCTCACGCTGGCAGCACTTGAGTGCCTAGGAAAGACTGCTGCCACCCTGACACCGAAGTCCTAAATTACTTATTTCACTCAGTTGGCAAAATTCTGATAGACTTATTTACACTGTTTACAACAGAAGAAATGCAAGAAACATGCAAGAAGTTGCACTATTCAGCAGGACACACTCCTACCCTCACAACTAAATGACAGTGTCTTTGTTAAACAAGACTGGTTCTGATCCCATTATAGGGCTAAAACAAAACAGAAGTTATATTACATGGCATGGAACCCAACAGTATAAAGCGAAATAAAAAAAGTGTTAACTCAAAATTATTTGCATTTTTCAAAATCAGAATCGTATATTTCAGGAGAAAAAGACTATTAAAATAGGAGATGGTGAGTTATACATGTGCACATAAATAGCCAACAGATTCCTCTAAATTTTATTGAAAATGTGAGAAAGTTTTGCACTTTAATGTTAAAAGAAAAATTCCTTTTTTGTAATGACAATTCCAGCTGGACAGGGTTAATCTGAAAAGACTAAGAAGTCATATTTGATGTAATAAAAACTGAAGAACTTATCTACCAGTACCTCAGATGCCTCTAAAACTGAACTAGAGCTTTTTGTAGGGAAAAAAAAATGGTGTTCATGGTATTTTCTGTATCTAAAGTACATAAGTACAAGTAGAACCAAACTCTTTTTCTCATGTGCTTGTGTGAACAAATACAAACTATTTAGAGAGATTTTCTCGATATGGATTTTTTTTAAATAATTGTTGTTTTGCAGACATTTCTGTCTCAGAAACATAATACAGAAAATGAAACAGACACTATTAAATTTATTGAACTTCTTCAAGGTTCTTGCAATTGACTGATTCAGGGGTGAGAATTCAACACTTCTTTCCCCAGTGAGATCTATTCTACTTTTTTAAAGCTTCAAGTTTACTCCAGTTCTTAAATTAGGGGTGAAATTAGACACAAACTTTGGTTCTGCTTATTGCAGTCATGTTTCTACAACAATACACAAACAATGACAAACTTATCAAAACACAGCTTACATAAGTATTTTCATTTTGCTAGTAGTAGTTTCACTCACTGTCAAAAAAAGGGAGAAAGTCTTTTAAGTAAAAGTCTTCTAAAATACTTAAAACAGGATTAATTTTTTTTATACTTACTAGGGGTTGGACTGCACTGTAAGCTCATTATAGCATAAGAAGAGAGACACAAAAGTTCCACTGCATGTGGAGGAGGATCAGCAGGCACATCCACACTCCTACACAGCCGTCGTCTCCTGCAGCTCACTCCCCATGACAGCTACTTTGTGGCCCAGATCTACAGCTGGGCGAGAGTTACCCAAGAAGCCTCTTTATTCCCCTTCAATAGGCA
Source organism: Eurystomus gularis (assembly GCA_013400335.1). NCBI lineage: Eukaryota > Metazoa > Chordata > Aves > Coraciiformes > Coraciidae > Eurystomus > Eurystomus gularis. The sequence goes on from VZZY01023133.1 coordinate 66,584, forward strand.
AACAGCAGATTTCTGTTCTCCTACTGCTCCCTGGAGCTTCACTGCCAGGGTGCAAAGTGTCTGTGTGGAGATGAATCCCCACATCCGAAGGCTCACGATAGGCAAAGATTTCCTACACAGCTCTTCCAAACCGACACTCAGGTACAACATGGTGCTTCACCTTCTGTTTTGGTGAGTGACTGTGAATGCTGTTGATGGTAAGAAACTTACCATGACACTCACCCCTGTTATGAGCTCTCTTACATGCCAGAGCATTCCAACTCAGTGATATGCTACACTTAGACATCCATGCAGCATGCAGCTGAATGCACCATTGAATACAAAATACTACACAGGAGTAATAGCTCACAAACTGACTTTAGATATCTCACTATAGGTGCAGAGCAACTGCATTAAATCACAAAACAGAAAANAAAAAAAAAAAGAAGAAGTAAGCATTACACTAGTTATTTATCTAGTAGAATAACTTGTTTAAGAGTTTTGGCACTGTTTCACTTAAGCTTTGTAATTTGTCTTGTAACATTTTTTACTATACCACATGAATAGAAAACTGCATTTCAAAGAATGGCAAAGCCACAAGTTACATAACAAGGGCTGCAAAGTGGAATCCATTTTAACTCATAATAGGTATAATTAGCACAATAGAAATTAATCACGTCATATTTCAGTGCATTTTTAAAATGTTCCATATGCTTTATGTTTTCAATACTTCATCTGTATTTACTTAAATTCTTATTAAACAAAGTTTGTACAGGAACAGTACATAGACCTTACAGCTAAACAACAAATTGCTCTTTTTTTTTCACTAGGGTGACTAAACAGGAGAAAATTATATTCTGTTTGCTGCTCACCTCCTCAAACAAACCAGACAAACTTATCCAAATATAGTGCTATACAGGAGGTGAGATGAGATGACATGTCACCCTGTTCTCTGGGTTTTTTTCCTACAAAACTTCATGGTCTTAGCAAAGTAAAGAAAATAAAAGCACAAAACAAAGTAAAAACTCTAATCCCTGAGATTCTCAAAGAGAGTGTCCTATGAATATTTCATCTTCCAAATCCAGTCTGAAACCCTCTGTGCTTATACTTCATCCTAAGGATTATTCTCTACCTTAAAATGTTGGTGTCTGTTCCTAGATAAATTCTGGTTCATCTTTCCCCGTACAGCTTCAATATTCCTCTGCTTTCCCTTTTGTTGACTGTCTCGTGCTAAGTACTTTTCCACGTAAGTCACATCTCCCACCCATAACTATTTTTACATCAGAATCTGATGCCTACATGGCCAAACACTTACCTACAATGCACTTTTCACTATCATGACTAAGAAAAAAGCCGTGGTTTCATTGTCCATGTGAGAGCCTGGCTCACTGCATGCAGCCAGCCTGAGGTCTCCTCCTGGAGCCTGACACAGACAAGTGAAGCTAGTGGAATTTACAGCACCACTGTGACCTCTGCCTTTAACCTTGAAAAAGCTATGTTATCTCTACAGCACCCTTCTTTTCTCTGGTAACACAGATTCCTTGCAGAGGTTTTTCTGCTGGAGAGAAGTATTTCAATGATTATTCCTCTGACTATTCTAATACAGAAATCTTCCCACACAAAACGTTTTTCTTAGCTGCAAACCATAAATCTTCTGATTTTTGATCCTTCTGTGATCTCCCCTGTCTGCAGAACTTCATCCACCACACTAGTCTTTCACTAGTCAAATACAATAAACTGACATCTGTATTCCAGCAGCCACTACGGTCACTCTCTCCCACTTCTCTAACATGTTCGCCCTCCACTTTTCAAACTCCCCAGTTATGTTTGGAACTATATAATCTACCAAGAGAAAAATCCTTCTGTTGCTATTTTCTATTGCCTCATTTTTCTTCCTTTATTTTTTTTCCCGTCCCTGTATGTCTGACCTCCATGAAGAAGTCTCAGTTATAGAAATATTCCCTCTTATAAACTACTTGCATGTGTTGCTCCTCCACCGCCTCCTCTCTCAATGAAGAATTTGATAGGGCAGCTTTCTACTCGTTCTCTGGCATCTCCTTGGACCAAGCATTTTGATTGTTTTCTACTTAGGTCATTTACAGCCACAGCACAAAGAACTGTCTTCCACCAAGAGGCATCTCTTGTTTCTTACACAAGCGCAGTCCAGTACACTGGTGATCTTTCCATCCTCTTATTTTTATTGGTTCCTCTGTCTTCCAAGCTAAGTGGAGCAAGTTATTAAGAAAGTCCTTGGTGCATGGAGACAGCACATACACATTCCAGCCTATATAGTGCTTCAAGGTACTTAGACAAGCTTCATTACTGAATAATCCAAGCACTTAACAAGCTTTAGGTATTTATCCCCACAACAGCCCTGTAACAGATCTCTATTTTTACCTGATGGGGAACTGAGGCATAGGAAAACTACTTATGCTACTTAACTGCAGGATATCTGTGATAACTCAGGAACCAAAGCTAAGTCTCTGATAACGCAGGTTAGAGTGTTAATCTACAGACTATTCCTCCCACTTCCTAAATGATATGGGTTCAGAAAACCTTATGTATGTAGTTTTTCCCTCTGTTGCTCTTGGAGTGATCTGTGCATAGATGAGCTATTTTGGCTGGCTTCGAGGCAAAGAAATGGGGTGTCTTTTCCTCCCTCTATACACCTTTAGCCAGAAATTGTTTAGTCATTTGTATTTTGCTATGTGCACCACTTCTAATTTCAGTCTCTGATACAATAATAATTGTGTCCCTATAGCTATAAGAGATGCATTTAAAGTAAAAACAACAGAAGACGGGAAGGAAGGAATGTATTATGTGTGGTTTCTGAACAGAATTCCAAAGCAACTCTGAAATCTATGCTACTTCCAGTACCATCTTGTTTCCTCTGATTCTGAAAGTATTTTGTACTGGTTATATTTGTGTGGTTTATTTTTATGTGAAAAAGGATTATTCATTTTCTGTCATCTACCTTTCCATTTACATTTTACTTACTAAAATATCTGCATTGTACTCACATCTCCGAACTCAGATTTTTAGGTGGAAATGTGGGAGATATTGGCCTGACTACTGTGGATCCAGGGAGTATCTCAAACAGCATTTATAAAAACCCAGCATATGTTTCAGTTATGTGAGCAATGTTACCTTAAACAAATTACACATCGTGCAGTGGACATTGGCCAAAATGAACTCATGTTATACCAACACTTTAGACCATCTAGAAACATTTGTTCCTCTTCAGAAGCCTTACTCCATCATGTTACCTTCAACCTTCCCATCTTGTATCTTCAGACTTCCTCCTGGCAGCTGATGTAATAACTTACCCCCCTGCAGCAGTCAGTGTGCACAGCAGCATGAGCTGCAACGCTGTGCCTTCCTTGTAACCTGAGTCAGTTCGTCAAGGAGGCTACACCAAGGCTGTGGGGTTTGGTCTCAACAATCTAACCTTCTCTACCACTAAAATCTTACAAAACATCCAAGATATAAAGCTAAAATAAAATCAAGTTCAAAGTTCAAGATGAACTACAGATCATTAGAATTTCTTTTTGGGAAGAAAAAGAACAGAAAAGAAAACGGACCATTTTCCAGTGCTATAAAGGCATCTGCCTCAGGAAAGTATGTTCCATCACACCATACTGCTCAACACCCTTTGTCAAAGCTTTCATTAAATATGGAGAGAAAAAAAAAAAACAAATTCCAAGCATTGTTCTACCCAGGACAATGATGTCCAGTTTTTCCACCTTAAGATTTTACTGAAGACTGGGATTTTGCCCATGCACTAAAGAATTCTAGTCTGTTACCTATTTTGAAGAGACAACTGCACTGTATCATGAAGAAACACTGCCTATACAGAGATAACTGCCAGAGGCAGCCACTATGACTTTGCCAGTACAACTCCTCAGAGACTTCGCTATTACAAATTATTATTATTTGTATCAATCAGGTAAATCTGATTAAGTGGGGGACAGGGACAAGGGAAAGAAGAGGAAAAGGTGATGAAGAGGAACTTTGTTGAAAATTGTGCCTAATGTAGACAAAAATAATAAATAAAAATTATTTCTTGTGGACAGGTGGAACTTTGGGAACTAAAATGGTTTTGTTCCTCATTACACAAAATTAGTGTTTCCTAGGACTAAAACTGTACAACACCTATATCCATGTTTATGTGAATTTAAAAACAAAGTATGCTTTCTAAATAGCAGCAAATTTATTAAACAAACTATCTGCTTCAGACTGAATACTTTCCACACTCCATGAATTGATCAAGTCAACCTAAATCTATTATTTATATTCTTTGAGTTTCTCAAGGGAAGAGGGATAGAACACCTGACAATATGAAGTCCATTTAAACAACTGAGACTGCACCTATGTTGCTTGTTTGATCCTTTCCCTATGACAAAATATAGTTTGTGCACCGGTGGAAATCTGAACATCTGTTATCTAGTTCACTTTATTATTTATAAAGTACTAAACAATGTTAAGAATAGCAGCTTAAAATTAAGTCACAGGAATGGGAAGAAATGGCCAATTGTACTGCTGGGAATAAATAGCTAATTGTGTTCCCAATTCATTTAATTTGATGATGAAACTAGGTTTGTATAAATGTATAAATATTAATATAATGAACAAGTAAAATCAAGTTTTGAGCTTGCAGCCGATATTCTACATGAGAAGTTACAGGAGCACTACTCCTACACTGCTGGGGACATGCTATGATCTAAGAATATATAGGCAAGTCGATTTTACCAATATGAATTGTCCCTTGTTTCCACACACAGATTAGAGCCACAATGTCCATTTATATATAAGAGCACATCTAGATTAAATTACCCCAACCTATGGATGTGTCCCAAACTGGGTCTTTTAAGCTGGGTCAGGCTGAATTAAAAGGGTAAAAAGAAAAAAAACCACAGTCAAAACAAGGCCCTGCATGCCATGAAGTTTGGCACGATCTTAAACCATAACAGGGCCATGAATGAGCGTATGGCATTCACAAGTACCAACACGCTAACATTTAGCTTGATACATCTTACAGATGGAAGTATTTTGCCACAGCAGGGAGAAGATCTTGGCAGGGAAGCACAGAAAACAATAAACACTGAAGTTTTTAGAACTGGATTTTCAGAAACTGGCCTCCATATTTGTGACATCTGAAGCTAGTCTGGAAATAAAGCCTTCAATTTCCTCTGTAGCTGTTGCCAAAAACACAAGGAAACCTTGAGAAGAGGAGGAGGAGAAGATGACTGAAGCTGCTGAATGACTGTGGAAGGTAAGGATTCTCAGCAGCAGCATGCTGAAGTGTCCTCCTATGGCAGTGGAGTAAACACTGAAGATGGGTTTCCTTCTGCAAGGTCAAAAGCTCAGACTATCAAAAGTAAACCTTAACTACCAAAAAAACTCCATTACCCAACATATTTGTGGAGGTTAATACTCCAGGGTACTCAACTTTGCAATATCCACAAAAGCTTTCTAGCAGTAGAGCTTGCTTCTTTGTGGGTTAGTATTAGCTTTCCCAGATTCTACCTACCTACATAACCATTTTAGCATAGCCAAAGAAAAGATTGGTTGATTCAAAACTGGCACCACTAAAAAGCTGGATCTCGGTTAGCAGAAACCTCACCTTGCCTTCTGAATGCTCCAAAACGTCACTCAGGGCTGTAATAAAGAATCGACTTCTGCATCTCCATCACTGTTCCATTAAGGATGTGGAACTGCAGGGGCAAGGCCAGGGCCATGGGGCTGCTAGGGATGTGCGGTCTTCTCCCTCCCATGCCCCTTCCTGCTTCCCCCAGCAAGGCAAGCTGGGCCAGGCTGGGGACAGTGACCAGGGTAGGTAACGGCCCAGCCATCCCCAGTAGCCACTGCAAGCCCTGGGCCTGGCCAGGAAGGCAGCCTCTGAGATGAGATGGGACAGGGTTGGGGTCAGGGTGGCTTGAGGCTTGGCAGAGGTATGTTGGGACCAGGGCTGAAGAGGGGAGTGAGCCCCACTGAGGTTTCTCACAGCCTTCTTTAAGACTGGACTCCCATGCCCTGAGCCAAAGCAGACAAACATCAGATGGAGGTGGGAAAGGGATGTCCTGGAGGCCCTGACACATATGATTCGTACTTATATAAACATATGCACTACACATTACTGGTCTTCTGAGCATGCAGGCAGTGAATAAACACAGTGCTGGCTCCGTTGCCTCCATGTCCTGGCCAGTCTTGCCAAGTCTGTGCAGGACAGTGGTGGTTCACTCTCCTCTTCCAGCAAGGGGATTTACTCATAACAAATTCCCACTCCCTCCAGAAAAGAGGAGCCAGAAGGGATGGTGAGTCACCACTGCCTCCCTGCAGTGCCCCTCCAGCCACACCACTGTGCCTCATCCTCCACACAGGAGAACTGGTAAAATCCCACATGATGCCCAAGAGATTTCTACTTCACAGTCTCTTACTAAATCAACATTTACTAGCTAAAGAGAGCAACTCTGTGCAGACTGCTTTATGGCTTGATGTGCAAGACTCCTAGCAAACACACAGACCAGACCTCCAGCCTTCAACGGGCTTCATAGCAGTGCTCCTCAATCTACTAAGTAAAAGTTGCCAGTAGTCTGTAAGATATTACAAGATAATCTCCAGAAATACTGTAGGATTTAAAAACTGAGAAAGAAGACAACATACACACATCTCTGCACATGCAAGCCAGTACACAAACAAGTGGGGAAACCAAACCTCATAAAAGAGCATCCAAAGTTTTGCTTCATTTTTACCTACTGGTAAATGAAAAACACTCCACTACCACTGAAGAGGAAGGTCTTCAGTTTGTGTTCTCCAAAAGGTTCTGTAGTCCTTTGATTAAATAGGATTGGGAATCACTGCTATAAAACACCCATTACTGTAGCAGCTGAGATCCTCCTGAGTAAATTAGATCTGCACTATACAGCACTGTCTCAACTGAAAGGAGCTATTTGCTCTTCAACTCAGACTTTAATGTTTGAAAAAAAAATGTTGAGAGACTGAAAGAATGTTTTATAACAATCATCCTGCTGCTGGTTATAAAGAAGTGCTCTGGAAGATATATTGGGAGTCAGTCTTTCATATGAGATACTCATTTACTGATGATACCATTTTAGAAAGCCGGCTTGTCATTTCACAGCATTTTCCTTGGCCATTTTATGTTTAAATAAAGCCAGTCAAATGAGCTTCTCAGCTCTGATAGATTTTGAGATCTTTATTTTATATATTTACCTTTTTCTTCAGTTTCTCAGCTCTTGAAATAATAAACATTACTGTTTATGACTGCAAGCTAGTCACTCTGCTACCATGCATAAGCAATCTAGTCCCACTTTCCTTGTGACATTTTCCAGGTTAAGGAAGAAAGCTAAAGCTTATACTAAAGTAATAAAAAAATCAGTTTTGTCTCCTGATCTTTTCCCCCTTGAGAGCTCTTCCCAACTGCCATTAGACATATCTTCAGCTTCCAGCCTGCACATCCTTCAAAGGAAACCCTGCCCATGATGCAAATGAGCAGAGTAACCATGAGCAGGGTGGTACACATCACCTAGTAGGCTATACAGGTAACAAAGTGAAAAGCAGCCGCTACTTTTTTGCAGCAGAATGCCGAAGTCTACCTTAAAAAAAGCCCAAAGCTCATCAGAGATGGCTAAAATGCCAATACTTTCTCCAGTGAATTGCTCAATACCTTTTTCCTTAATCTGCACTAGATGAGAGCTTTTTAAAAAATGAGCAAGCATGACTCATTTTTATGACCAATGCACCATTCGCAAAATGCTTTCCAACCAGATTGCAGTTCAAATAAGACATGTGTATTGTTGCAAAACAAAATATGCTGGCTGAACAGAATGTATTCATCTATATTAGTTTTTCTTTCTAAATCCAGCACACTGGGAGCTAAATTAATCTGCTGAGTGCTAAATTCATCTACTGAGAGCTACTGTAGATTCAGGGAAATGTTTTGAGTGCTGTAGCAAACAAGTCTCACTCACTCAGGAGCCCTCTGTGGGCTGTTGGTGTTTTAACCATTTTGTTGGCTTTCAAGCAAGCAAGCAGTTGATAGATGAGGAAAACGCTCATTGATTTGCAGTGGCAGCACTACAGCCAATCAGCCCCAGAATGAGGCACAATCATGAATCTCTCCAACTATGCATATTTATATGCAGCTGTCGTACCTCCAAGTCTCCAGTGAATAGAAAGTGCTTGTGTGGCCACCAAGACGCACAATGCTACCCTGCAGCCTGCTCTCACTTAACTACAGTAGGGGAAGATGGAATATACAGAAGCACATTTCAATTTCCCTAGCTAGGCTACCCCAGTAAAGTACATGTCTAATACAAATATACTATACTCCTATACATTCTTAATCCAGAGGCATTTTCAATGGGCTACATCATTTAAAGGAAAGAAACATCTTGAAAGAATGTATTTTCAATAGGGTAGGCTGAGCTACAACAACATAGTAACACAGACAAGCTGCCTTGCCAACAGTGGCAAACAGCCCCATGGTATTGAAGAAAGGTGCAAGATGTATCTTGTGAATATAACTCCTCAACTCAGAAATGGTGGCAGGGGTTAGGAAAAGTGACATAGGGTTTTCCTTTTGTCTTAGCAAACTTTAAGTGTTGAAAATATACCAAAAAAATGAGAAGTCTGTGGAGCTGAAAGAGAGATCCTAGCACAAACACAGGTAGAGAAATGGCTCTGTGAAAAAGAAAGACCCAAGATGTGGCACTTGGCAGAAGGCTACTGAAGTAAATGCACTAGGGATTCAGGGGGGCTAGCTAGCCTATTTCATGAAGGAGCCATTAGGTGTCTACTGAACTAAAATTACATTTTAAGTTGTTTCCTACAGTGTACAGGCCTGATTTTACCCAAAGCTTCTGCAGACGTATCAAAAGAAAGCCAATGCTGGAACCCAAATTGTGCAACATCCAAAAGAAATTTAAACAAAGCCTTCACCCTTCATGTACAGCTGTGTGTGGCTGCTTCTGCTCAGCTCCATACAGCTGGGCTTACTGTCACATGTCCTTGAGGGAAGTCCACCCTAGGAGCTCCCTTGGGTTATTAATTTACACAGAAAACTTACCCTTCAAGTTAAGTTGGACCTTGCTGCTCAGGCAGTCACACTTGCGAACAAGGGTGCACACAAAAGGTTAAAATCTAAAATCATTAATCACAATCCAAAGGCATAAATAAAAATAACATTTATATGTATTCTTCAAATGTCTTCATTGAGTTGCCTGGAATATTTGCATTTGCTACTCCCTTGCAAGCAAGCCACGGTAAGACAGATGGGAAAGAATATGATAGAGTATTTTTCACATCTGGTATATACAACTGAAAAAGACTACAATCAGATTTTATTTATTGTGGCAATCACATATAAACTTAAGTCCTACTATGAAATTATTTTCATATTTTCGGTTTCAAAGAACAATAGAAAAAGGCTTCCACTAAATGCCAAAAAGAAATCTCCTACATAGTGTATATATATGTTAAATAAAACTGCTAATCTGAGAAAGATTGTTACAGAAATCTACATCATTATAAGATCAAACTCCAAGTGGTATTGTATCAAAATGATTAAAATCTTGTATGGATCAAGAAATGAAGCAAATGGACCTATTTTATCTTCAAGTTTATTACTGAAAATGGGTTTTATGATTTGCTGTGCATAGTTAAAGTGCTACCCAGACAAATTACAGCTGCTCTTTTAACCTGAACATAAGATGGCACAGTTCCAGCCAATCTGAAGTATGGTTTCTAGGCAGGATGTCAAATCTCAACCCCCTGGGTTCCAGAATGATGGATTGAACCTTGAAAGTTGCAGCAGAGCAGCATATGTGATTTCTGTACTGTATTTTGATCACTCATGAATATATTAAAGCATATCCATGCATGTTATTCAAAGTTTCAGTTTATTGTTTTAAACGATCATTCAGAAAAAAAAAAAAAAAAAAAAAAAAAAAAGGGTTTTTTACAAAGGTAGACAAATACTAAAAATGCAATGCTAATTTGAAGGTAAGAGAACTGCTTATAAATTCGGGCTTTCTTTGTTTACTGAAGAGGACATTAGGTAGTAATGCAGACAAAAGGGCATCATTTTAGAAGTCAGATCTCCTCACACAACTATTAGCATATACTACTTACCAATCAAATCTAAATGTTAAAAAAAAAAAAAGAAAAGAAAGAAAAAAAAAAGAAAAAAAGAAAAAAGAAAAAAAGAAAAAAGCCACACTTTTTGTATTATCAACTACTGCAAGTACATAACAGCTATTAATCTTTTAAAAACAGTTTTTGGCATGCAAATACACTGTCCTAATGTTAGACATCAGCCACACTTCTCCACTTGCTCATTTTGATGTTCAAAATGTTGCCATACCACTAGTTCCTTAATTTATTTCCCTCTCTTCTGTGTCCCTTTTACTTTCAAAAACAGTTTCCCTACAAAATCAAAATTAAACCCCCCAAAATGCCCTTGAGAAAGCTGAGAGAAGGTGGAGGGTACTAATATCACAGACAGAGACTATTGTGGACACTGTCCTCATTGTGTGCTTGAGGAGAGGTTTCCTGGGCAGGAACATCTCCTGCTGTGTGCTGTGTAACGCCTAGCACAGTGAGGGAGTCGGGGCTTAGCCTGTGAGTAGCATCACAGTAAAAGAAATAAATATGTTAACCACATCACCATATTGCACACTAAACCCCACTGAAACCTTTAGCTGGCTGTCGTAGTCGGGCGCGCAGAGGTCCGACCACCTCCCAAAGGGAGAAGGGTTGAGGGTAAGATGCACGTAAACACAAACTAGAGTTTTCAGACTCAGGGGCAGAGCAAAGTTCCTAAAAGACTGGGGCAGGTCCACGTGGAACACACACTTTTGGTAGAAATAAAGATGAAAACAAAGAGTGGAAAGTCAACATACAATGATCTTATGAATAATTTGTGCAACTCAGCATTTTAAAAGCTCCTAATTTACATATTTTTCAGCTAGTTAAGGTCTGCCTCCAGGACATGTTTTTAAACATGGTATTAACATTGTGAATTTTCTGCTTTTACAATTTCTATGTTTTTACCCTTCAGAATCCTCTGTTTCATTATGACAATTAAAAAAAACCAACTTTGATTTTCAATTTAGTAACAGAGTTACCAACTTCTAGCTTAAGAGTGGTTTTACATACTACCCCAAATACTTGTTTTCTATATATTTTACATCATGAAAAGGTGAATAATACAATTTCAGAACCTGGTTAACTTGTGTTTCTGTAAGATTATTAGTTTAAAATAACCTATAGTTTTTAAAGTTTGTACATTGGCCAAGACCTTATTACGGACTTACACAGAAGACTGAGGCAGGAATGCACCTCTGGAGATTGCCTGGGCCAACTCTGCTCAGAGTAAGGTCATCTAAAGTAGGCTGCTCAGGACCGTGTCCAGTTGGGTTTTAAAGATCTCCAAGCATGGAGATTTCACAGCCTCTCTGAGCATCATGTTTCAGTCTTGACCACCCCCACGGTAAAAAGTTGTGGGTTTAAATATTATTGTTAAATGGAATCTCATATTTTCACTGAGTGTCACTGAGAAGAGTCTGGCTCCATCTTCAGTACTGCAACCAACCAGGCTTGTATACACATCATGCACATAATGGGTTTTTTTTAAACACAAGAAATTCAAATGGCTAAAGTTCATAGCTTACAAACATGCCTTCCCATCTTTCCAGTTAATTTTTAGTATGTAGTTGAGGGCATGATCCCAAGAACAAAAAAACCAAGGAAACTAATCAAGATACACTAACTTAAAGAGAAGATGGCAGAAATGCTTATTATCTGAGTGTCCAGAACTTTGCTCATAAGTTTGTACAGAGAAACCAGAAGTGACTGGATGAGATTCAGTGTAGATCCTCAGGGTTTTAAAATAATAGTTTTTTTGGTTTTTTTTTTTCAGGTTTCAAAGGAAATTAAGCACTGAGATTACTTTAAAACCTAAGGCATTTCAGGTGTTAAAAGCAACCCCTTTACTTTTTTGTTTGTTCTTTAAACAATGCCGTGGACGACAAAATAGGCTTTAAAATTTTACTGCACTGAAAGTAAAACACAAATAAACATTTTAAGTTTCTAACACCATCTTTGCCACTGCTGAACTTTTCATAAGAAGAACTGAAAGCATAACTAAACTTAAGTTAAAAGGAAGTTTCAGTCAATTTCAAAATTAATTAAATAGATTTTTTCAATAAAGGTGTAGAAAATTAAGAATGTGACTGTCAGGCGTTACTTGAAATTTGCAGGCTTTTGAAAATGTGTATTTTTGGAATTTGATTGATTCTATATGCAACTAAATGGTTACCAGACAAGCTGCCTCACTAAGCAGTTCACCTTTTTATTAATGTCATAAATCTATGTGTATTGCCATGATATGCAGCCCATAAATAAATCTCCCAAAGGAGTTAGGTAAAACTATTAATTTAACTATAACATTTGACATGAGGAGCACTACAGTTAATTGATTATAGTCTAGATCAAAAACACTTTTGAATGAAATCTGTCTAACGTAAGGTGCTGCTGCTGTTGGCCCTGAATTCCTTCACTCAATGAATCATCATTAACAAATGATCTACCAGATCCCCAACAATGGTACAAATTTGTCTTTTATTTCTAATTAACATTTGGTATTTTAACTGGAGAGATTTCCAGGCTTAGGATACTACGCTTAATCATCCTTATTTTTAATTTGGTGCCAATTGCTGAGCATTTGTTTCTTTGTTATTTCATTCTTTGGCGTCTTACAAAACTGGGGGACTGAAGCCTTATTCACTAAAAGTTAAAGCAGAGAGGGCACAGCAGCAGTAACTCCTCCAGACTGCCTTTCCAGCACTTCTGGAAAACAAAAGCAAACAAAACAAAAGACTATGTACCTGTTCTGCCTGTTCAGCCACAGACACAGGGTCTACAAACATTTCAGTCTACACATGGGCAACCGAGCAGTCAGGAGATAGCTAGATTCAGGCCTCCACCAAGGGAAGCCAAACAGGTAGCTTTCCTCTACTTGCCACAGACTCTGACTCAGGCTTTTGCTTATCACACCTCAGCAATGAAATTCTGATTCTACTGGAGTCAACAGCAAAACTCTTTTTCAATAGGGTCAAAATTTTATGTAAGTTTATTACTGACTTCATAGCAGTGACAAAATCTGATATCCTGTCACCAAACTCCTAAGACACCAGCTGCCCTCCTGTTTAAGATCACACAACAGCATAACGTTTTTCCAATTATTAAATAGATATTTGTACCCATAAAAGTGAAAACACAGAAGTAAAAAGGAAAGCAAAAACAAAATAAAGGACAACTGCTAACAGTATATATGCTCTAAATACAACAAATGAATTTTCCAATGTAAAGGCACGAATTTATTGCCAAAATGCTTCTTTCTTTTGCATGGAAACTGAATTATCTTTTGTGGTTTTTTTCTCCTTTTTATTTTATTTATTGTTACTATTCATTAGCATTAAATTTCCTGTAATTAAGACTGCTGAATTAAAAACACATGGCTGCTTCTGAAGCCAATACTTCTCACCATACTGAAAACCCAGAACCATGTTTAGCCATGAAAGAGCAGATCACTTTTCATTATTGCTATAGGATTTATTAAAACTTAGTATAGTACAGCTACAAGTTCTATCTACCGCCCTATCATGCAGCTACTGTACCAGTGAGTATATGCACTGCACAACTTTAAAGCCATCTCAGAGAGCATGCCATTGTAATGTAAAAATCCATTTCCCAAAATGTGTGCTGATCTGACTTCTAATAGACAGTCCATGTAATAAGCTCAGGACATCCATTATTTTAAACAAATTCAAAACCACTGACTTTTATGAGACAAAATTGAGGAAACACTGCTGAAGCAATATATTTTTAGACCTCACTGGCTGAAAAGTTTTTCAGAAATAGTTTACCTGCCACTTCCACATTTTTATATGGTTTGCTTTATCATTTCGCATTTGTAGTTTATAATGCCTTATTTACCCCAACCTACACCTGTCAGAGTTTTGTTTGATTTCACGTTCCACCTACAGACCTAAAGAAAAATTTCTTATTTAAATAAAATTTTCATATCACAGTAATGAGATATTAGATCATTCTTTTCAGGTAACATGACAGCTTGTTTCAAAGAATCAGAGAACCATTGTGCTGAGACAGAGAGGCTGTCTAAAGATATTGTAAATACTTGTGCTCACAGTTTCTGATGAGGCCAACTTGCTGTGAAATGCCATTCTTTAGCTACACGAGGGCATTGCAGACCATGTCTGGTTTTCACCTCCAGTCTTACCCTCTGTTAGGTAATAGATTTCTTCATATATTATCTGACTGGTGTTTAGAATAATACATTACAGTAGGGTTTGCAGGATGCCATTTGTGTATTCATAACAAGCAGAAAAAAGCAGGAATGAGCTTTAAGTACTGCATGAAGAACAAAGAACAATCCTTTGAGTGCAATCTCCTTTTCAACTCTCTTGCTTTATATACTCAGATTATTGTTTGAAAGAAACTCCCACAAAAATGGCAGCTTTTGCATTCTTCTTATGGTGAGTACTGCACTGTGTAAAGGCACCAGACAACTTCTATACTTAGCTTCATCCTTCAGACATGATATTGACTTTTTCTTAAATTTATTAGAAAACATATAATGACTTAATAGTTGGTCTCCAGGAATAAAAGTAACTAAAACGTATCTCTAGACATGTAAATGAGAATTTTGCAATGTACAAACTTTTAGTCAATATCATAGGGCAATATGGTCTCTGTGACACAGAACTTGTTCTTCTCAGCTTAAAACACAGAAAAAGGATCACTGTTTGGAGTCACATAGCACTGTCCATAATGACAAAGTGATGCAGATTTCAAAGCATAAGAAGACTGTGCACTACTTCACACCTTGGGGAAGAGAGTAGAGAGGGAATTTTAAAGTTTGCTCCAGATCAATTTTGAGAATCCTCTAATTTTCCTCAAGCTTAATAACCTACACTAGAAGAGCTCAAAACAAAGGGCACTGATTTTCCTGTTGCTTGGCTTCTAGTACCGAACTCACCTCGGTTAAGAAGATACATTTCCATGCCCATCAATGAACAGAGAGGGGCTCTTCCAGAGGGAAATACTAATTGCCTTTTTTTTTTTTTTTATGAACTGCCTTTTTACATTAGGTGAAGGAAATAGCCCCCAGACTCTCCAAGAATGGATGCCTGAGAACCATAAGAAAAAATCAAAGGATTCCAATGAGTAATTATTAGTTTTCACTTCTGTCTGCCTCCACTGAGGGCATAGTAAGTGGACTCTATCTCTGGAAGGCATTGCCCAGGGAAGTTGTAGATACTCTATCACTGGAGGCTAGGTTGGATGGGGCTTTGAGCAACCTGGTCTAGTGGGAAGTGTCCCTGTCATGGCTGGGGCCTTGAAACTAGATGATCTTTGAGGTTCCTTCCAACCCAAACCATTCTTTGATTCTATGATATTATTCTATTTTAGAAACAGGACATTCTTCAGAAGCTACGACTGAACTATAAGAGTAAAGAATTAATGCAAACTGTTAGGAAAATCTGAGCTGTGTGGTTAAAGGCAGAGTTAGCCGTGCTAAAGCACTGCACTATCAGAAAAACACAGAAGGATCTCATTTCATCATCTGCATAAATATAAACATGGAATCACTTAACTGAACAGAGGAACCTTATGACATAACGCTACCTCTTTCTGTTTTTTTAAACACCAAGCCTCACAACCAGTATTGGCCAAAGCTTTACAAAAGCAGCAATCAAAGGCTAGTACACAAACAGACAAGTGTCCAGTGAACATGTGATGCAAAGATTATTCTGTGTTTCTAACAAGGAAAAGGAGGCAGGAGAAACACTGGGAGTGATTAATAAGAAGGAGCTGAGCAGAACTCACTCAGACGAAAGCAGATCTGATTCTGGGACAAAACTGAGATGTCTCAAAGTGGCATTACAGTGAACATTGGAGAGTTTCATAACCCAGAAAAGCAACTTCCTGACTGGATTTCAAAATGAAGTAGCCACTGGAAGTAACCCAGGTGTGATACCTGTACAGCTTTCTAGTGCAACAGGCCTATATTGCAGCATTTTGAGAGCCCTGTGCTTTTGAAGGAAGAATTCTAAAGGTAAGCATAAAAGAAGAAAGTGGAGTAGTTAAACTAGTAAGTGACAGAGGAAAACAGAAAACAAAAAAATCTCATGGAAAAAAACATGGGAAACCAACATAGAAAGCCTTTATTTCACAACTGAATTCTTAATTTCAGGTTGAAGTCCATCTGAACTTCAGTTAGGATTTTTGCTTGCTTGATGTTAATAAGGTGGTGAAAATCACTTTGTCACCACTTTGTTGTGCTCAGAGATAAAGACTGAAGTGTTTCACCATCAGTGGACCCAAATAAATGAAACAATATCTGTGTAACAAGACCACTATTCTTTCCTAACTTCTTCTCAAGCAACATGTTGGAAATAAATCCTTTAAACTTTATTCTGGTATATTTTCAACCAGGGTATGATGCACATGATCTTATGTAGTCAATTTTGCTAACTTTTGTGATATCACATGAAACTGCTGAGAAGAGATCAGTTGTTATTAGAGAATCAACAGAATAAAAAAATCAGAGTCTGTTTTCTTGTTTTAATTGTGAGGCTTTGAGTATGTATAGCTATCAAGAAGAAAAACAGAAAGGAGTGTACATGAGTGGAAAATAAACAGAAAACTGCTGAACAAGTACTATAATCCTGCTGTCTCCCTTTCTCAAAGTCCACTTTCCCTTCTGTTTTGTAAATCTTTTCCTATATTTCCTGCTGAAAGCTGGGTTTTCCTGTTCTCAGTTGTGCCTCATTACCCATGTTGTGTATAAGGAGGAAAGTGACTTTGTTCTGGCTGGAAGATGTTCTCTGAGAGGACACATGATTCACTTCAGAACATTTAAAAAATTGTATATGTGCAAGCAATATTGACATCTAACTTCAGATTTTGGAAAAAAAAAAACAACCAACCAAACAAAGAAAAAAAACCCCCAAAAACCCCAGCAAACATATTTGGCTTCTTAGCACCAAAAATCTTATTTGACATTGTTTTTTGGAAATGCCAGCTCAGAGACAGAGTAAAGCAGACGTCTCACTTTTAATTTCATCCATCAATTATTCTAGTCTGATAGCTGTACATCAGCAGTCTCCCATGCTACCATAAAACCATGAGTTCACTTTCTAGACTGCATCACAGATTCCTCACTGCTTACTGGCTCATTACTCCTGAACACACTCTATCAAATTATTTCAGCTTAAAACAGATTTTTCAACATACACTTCTTAGCTGGCATGTTGCACTTGTTTGTTAACAGGCAAAATGTCAGAGATCACAGAGGTTTGATTTGGGTATGCTCTGAAAACCTTGAAAACTCACCCAGGATTGTCTATCTCCTTCTGGTGCCCCTTGCTTCTTTTTTTTCCCATAAATTCAGGTCACAACGGACCCCTATTTGTTTCCTTTACTGCTTCTCTATTTCCAAAATCTCATCACAAGTCAGACACCTATTGTAGAGATACTCCTGTGGAGTTTCCTTCAATTCCCACAGCAAGCTTGGATTTCTAAATTCTGATTCCTTTGATACTCATCCTCTGTGGGATTTTTGGCAATTCTTCTCACAAGTTTCTCAATTTTTAAAAGGAATATAAAAATAACTGTTTACCACAAAAAAATCAGTTGTTTCATACTCAGAAGATGAATAATATTTTGAGTGAAATACAAGCCCAGCACAGAAGGGCAGCAGAAAGACCAGCTACTGCTTAATTCCTACATCTGCCCTATCATTATTTTCACCTCGTTTATCATTTTTGAGGTGTTCAAATAGATAATCTTCATCATTTCAGCAGACCAGACACACACCATAAAATATGGTACAGGTAACATCAAATCCATTGTCTGAAACCTGAAAAAAAAAAAAGTGTTGAATTCAGCAGTAAAAAGCTGAAGGTACACCCTGGAAAAACTTGGGAGGGATGTAGCTGATAAGGGATCAGTTTATGGAAGGAAATAGGCAACTATGCTTTCCTCTAGAACTCAAAAGTGGACAAGATAAACACTGCAAAAAGAGAATGTGTGCAGATTTGTGTTTGCATTTTTTGGTTTTTTCTTCTTTATTTTTTTAACCAAATCCAGGGGAACAGAAACTTTTCTACCTGAGAAGATATAAAGAAGAGGGGATTTTCAAAGAACACACTACTCAGGTGGATTACATTGCTTAAAAATAAGCAATCTCTAACTAGAAAATCTGTTTTCCAAGAGATACATGATATACTGTGCTACTACTATACATTTGCAAACATATTAATTTTAACTTGCCTCCAACTATGAGCTGGGAATCATGGTGATCAGTGGGTCATCTTTTAATGTTACCTAGGTATCTTTAACAGTAAAGAGTTTCATATGCCTTTGAAAACACTATTTAGCAAATACGATTTTAATGCACACCTACTACTTGGGTTTCCTCACAGTTCCTAGTATTTTAGAATGTATTATGGAAACCTGCTTCTACCTGAATGTGCTTTCTAGAATCCTTACCTTGCTCACATCCTTGCTCTAATTTCAGACCACGTGGTGTTTACTGCATCATTAATTCTACTCTTGTTTTACTTTAGCACCTTCTTTCCTGTGTTCCACACAGTTGGATTTTCCTTTTTTTTTTTTTCCCAACTTATATGCAGAACACCACAAATTGGAATTTTCTGCATTTTCCTCAAAGACAACAAATATCTCCAACACACCTTCTGCTTCCTTACTCCATCTATTTTGCTGACATTTTCTACTTGCTCTAGCAAACTTGTTTTGGATGTTCCAGTGTATTTTGTCTCCAGCCTATGTTTGCTTTCCAGTTTGAGAGCTTCCTGGCACACAGGGGCCATAAGTTTGCCTTGTAGAGCATTGGGGCAAACAGTCAATGCTTAATGAATAAGATGCCTGGTTGCTCAGAAGGAAGGAGACAGGTGTTTTTCACCATGTTATAAGACACATTCTGCCCTACAAACTCCCCAGTTCACATCAAAGGAGAGAATCTAAAGATTACTTTGAACACTTGACAAGAAATTACCTATCTACCTACATAAGTTTGATGGTATTTGATGCATTTGTCAGTGTCCAATACCAATCACCTTTAAAAGGAAGATATGGTAGTCTACTGCAGATCTAGCTAGCATAACAAGACTTTGGCATTTACCATTTTTTATGGAATTTGTCATTTGCATGTTCTCCAGGCTTATTCATGGTGTGTTACTAAAACCGCTGGCAAACTACTCATCTTTTGTATGTGCAAAAGGATTTGTTTAGCATTAGACACACATTCTTAGCTTTGTACATGTCTGTTTCTTTTAGTGGTAAGAAAAGGCTAAGTAAAATCCAAACAAAATTACCACAATGCTCAAACCCCAATTTATCTTCAACTATCCTGTAAGTATGGGATCTTCCCTCAAGCACTTTTGTAGCCGTTTAGGAAGCTGCCATCCTGAAGCTGAAACAACTTATAAATTTTTAAGTTCATGGGTTTTGGGGTGGGCTTGGGTTTTTTTTTCATCTATCCACAATACACTGGTAAGTACTCTCCTTTATTTAAGCTTTACTGAAGTGGGGCTTTCCCACTGAATTTCAGTGGCACTTTTCAGATGCCTCTGGGAACAACAGACCTATGGATGGAGAATAATACAGCACAGAGAATTTGCTCCTGGACCAAGAGCTCCAGGAGAGTTGTTCCTCCTCATTTCAGAAAGCAACACAGGTATTCAGGCCCTGTACCAGGAAATACAACTGCAGAAAGGAGTCATGATAAAGGTTGAAGATATTTCTTTTCCCAAGTGTCATCCAATTAAGTAGCTCTTGCCTTATAAATCTGTTTGCCAGACATGAAATATCATCATAATGAAAGAAGTTAAATTTTTCTAAGCAACTCTTTGCTTAATGGCAAGAAGCTCTGTGCACAAATTCACCCTGAAATGTTAAAAAACTGTGTGTTGGGAGTGGGTAGGGATGGAGGAATAGGAGAGTGGGGGAAATGATGGAGGGAATGGAAAGACAATGAAAAGAACACAAGGGATCATCTAGTCCACCATACTTCCACAAGGCAGCACCAGTTATTCTTGTCTTACCCAACATATTTGGCTAATGAGTCCACTTCATTCAAACTTTCCTTGTAAATGAGATCATCGAGACCTCTAATTTTCACCATTGTACACTGCCTCCTTCTTGCTGTACTGTGCCCAAAGCAGGATATGGCACTCCTGACTACCAGCATACTCACAACTAAGCAGGGAGTATATGTCAACAGCAGTCACACTCACTGTGCAGACACATTTAAAACTGAACTACTGACAGAGAGAAACACATGCCCTGTTCCTAAATCGCTAAAGCTCATTTCTCAGAGATAAAGAATAACCCTTTAATCATCTGAACTTGGAAGCCAGTTCTAACATGACACTGGATAGCTCAAAATAAAAAGCTCCCTTAGTTGCATCACAGAAAAATGCAAATAATAAGTACTTAGAACATACTTGTTCTTCAGTGTCTCCAGTAGTCAAATCACCACTGATCAGAAAAAAATTCAATTCTGAAGCATTTGATTAGCAAAGAATATAGAAACAGTCTTAGCAAAACAGGTGAGGAGAGCACATACTCATCTTCAGTGCTAGTGCCACAACTGACAACTCTGCATAAGAACAGAGGGCACAGCGCCCACATTTTGGGCTGAGAGCTATATCCCTTCATGAGAAACTTAAAAAGCAATGGTATAATCAGCTTGAATGACAACCCAATTAACAGCTGTGTCGTTAAGCCTTCCTTGAACAATGCTGAAACACTTCAGCAGGCTGATATTAGGAAACAGCAAAATACCACGGAATTTCAGTCCAGTTAAATGGAGGGCTGATGCTGGAAGAGAGCAAGCTACCAGAGTCACACAGCTGGAGAGCAGGATATGGGGCCTCCGTGGAAACTACTTTTGGTTTCCCAAGGACTCTGTCTCGCTGCTAGTCATGCTGCTGTAGGTAATGCTGCTTTGGCTACAGAAGTATACTGCACACGTTTCCAGGCATTAGGGGAAAACCTAAAGGAGAGGAAAGCTCAGGGAAGTAACTTACTACATGGCTGTAATCAAGCTTGCTTGCGGCATAACGACCTGTGTGCAGGTCTCATATGACATCTATTTATAATGCTGTAACACATATTGAGCTTGAGTAACTCACTAAGTATACAACTTTTGGTGGTTTCAGTGGTCTTATTTACGTGAGTATAGGAGGTTTATCTACAGACAAAGCCTTTGAACCAGTTTTTCCGTATATTTCTGCTATCATAGAATCATAGAACCATTTAGGTTGAAAAAGACCTTTAAGATCACCAAGTTCAACTGTGAACATAACACTGCCAAGTCCACCACTAAACCATGTCCCTAAGTGCCACATCTACATATCTTTCGTATACCTCCAGTGATAGTGACACAATCACTTCCCTGTGTTGCTTAACAACACTTTCAGCAAAGAGATTTTTCCTAACATCCAGTCTAAACTTCCCCTGACACAACTTGAGGCCATTTCCTCTTGTCCTATCACTTGTTACTTGGGAGAAGAGACTGACACCCACCTCACAACAATCTCCTTTCAGGTAGTTGTACAGAGCAATAACATCTTCCCTGAGCCTCCTTTTCTCAAGACTAAGTAACCCCAGTAGCCTCAACTGCTCCTCATAAGACTTGTGCTCTGGACCCTTCACCAGATCCATTGCTCTTCTTCGGACATGCTATGTCTTTCTTGTAGTGAGGGGCCCAAAACTGAACAACGTGCTCAAGGTGCAGCTTCACCAGTGCCAAGTACAAGGAGATGATCCCTGCCCTACTCCTGCTGGTCACACTATTTCTCAAACAGGCCAGGATGCTGTTGGCCTTCTTGGCCACCTGGGCACACTGCTGGCTCATGTTCAGCCAGCTGTTGACCAACACTCCCAAGTCCTTTTCCTCCAGACAGGTTTCCAGCCACTCTTCCCTAAGCCTGTAGCGTTGCATGAGGCTGTTGTGATCCAAGTGCAGGACCTGACACTTGGCCTTGTTGAATCTTTTATCATTGGCCTTGGCCGATTGATCCAGCCTGTCCAGATTCCTCTGTAGAATCTCCCTACCCTCAAACAAATCAACAATCCAACCCAACTTGGTGTTGTCTGCAAATTTACTGAGGGTGCCCTTGATCCCCTTATCCAGGTCACTGATAAAGACATCAAACTGAATTGTTTATAACTTACATGTTATGGGCTGTCCCTTTGGTCAGTTTCAGCCTACTGTCCCAAATGTATCCCCTTCCACCCTCTTGTAAACCCCCAACCTATTCACTGGAAGGGGCAGAGTAAGAAATCATAGAATCATAGAATGGTTTGGGTTGGAAGGGACCTTAAAGATCATCTAGTTCCAATTCCCCTGCCATGGGCATGGACACTTAATTCTAAGAACGAATAAGAAAACTCACGGCTTAAATTGATAATTTGTTAATGTTTCACATTGTACAAAATCACAAGCACAAAGATTAAAGAAGTACAAAATATATGTCTGTCACACGACACAGCGAGCAGGAAATATTTCAGACAATTGTCCCTCAGAAAAGGCTAGTTCATTATGAGCAAAGTTATCTGGAAGAAAATGTGTCTGTTCATTTGCCATTCTAAAAAAAAGCAGAGTGTTTTGAAATTGCTCAACTCTTCCATTTAGATATTTTCACAATGAAAATGTTTTGTTCAAAGTTCAAAGTCACTTTCTTTTCTTGCCCCAAAGACTAACATAGATATGCAGAAAAACAAACCAAAATTAAATATTTCAGAATTACTGATATTAAATATTTAAGTCGATTTGACTCACCTTCTCCCAATCTTTATTTATAAAATAATATATATTTTATCTTTTCTACTATTTTTAAATTTTTTTCACTATTTTTTAAAAAAAATATTGACACACATTACAATTATTTCTGATACATCTTCAAGTTCTGTGGAGTCATTCCATTTAATATCTTTTAATAAATATTTTGAGTGTTTCTTTATTCTCCCTGAATTTTTTTTCATCATTAGGGATATTTTTTAAAATAGTCTTAATATTAAAATGTTCTCACAAGGCCTTAGTCACGTATTTCCAACATTATATACTATTTTCTTACAGCAACTAATTACGAAGCTGCAGACAGAAATCTTTAACTTAAAGCAAAGAATAGGTATATAGAAGACATAAGAAATGCTGGCAATGACTCTGATTTTCAAGAAAGTATTAAAATCAACAACTCAAGGTCCAATGCAAAAAAAAGTGTTCTAAATAGAGATAAAATGTAAATAAAGCAATGGGTTTCAACATTTTTTCTGAGGGAAACAGAGTGCATTGCCGTTGCTGAACTCTGGAATACTACCATAAACAAGGATATAGGTGTTCAGAAAAGGATGTTCTTGCAAAATTGGCAATAAATAGTAGCAACAGTAACATATAAACATAACAGTTTCTCCACTCACAGTCATCAACTCATTGGCCTCTTACAAAATTGTACTTAGTGTCTGGCAGAGGTTTATACCACAGAAGAGTATTGGCTCAGCTGTTTTAAATACACTGGACATGTTTGTTGCACTTGAGGGGAGATATGTCCTTGGTGGGTTGTCTTCTGCATCTATCAGTTAAGGCAGGATCTTTGCCATCCAATAAGCTGTCTTCTTCATGCCCCTTGATGCACAGCCCCAAAAGACTTTTTGACATCTCCTTCAATCAGGTCAGCATTTTGCTTTTCAACCAATAAGAATACGATTAATCAACAAGCAACAAAATTCTGCCATTACCAAGGACATAAAACACCCAATATTTAATTAATCTTTTTTTTTTTCAGTGAACTACTTATTTTGTCTAACCCATCTGAGCTTCTATGAAAATTGACCATTTATGCAAAAAGGATATGTAAAAAACTACAAGTTAGGTTGTGGGTCTGGCCAGGGCCGGTCTCTGCCACAAATAGCCAGTTCAGAGGAATGATCACTAACAAGCCTTAATCGCAACAGACTGCGAGCTAAGTGCCTAGGTAGTGTTCATTTTGCACATTTTCACATATGAATGTCTGTATTTTTGTAGACATTTCTAGGTTTGATGTCAAATGGCATTTTGCCAGGGAAAAAAGAAAAAACAAACAAAAAAACAAAAAACAAAAACCAACTTATAACAGTTGAGTGCTAAAATCCTACCTTCTGGGCAAGCAGAGATTTAAATGTGATTTAATATTAAATGTATGTGTATGTGTTAGTAAATACATACTTGTAAAATGGTCACTGGTAGCACAAATTTGAAGTCTTTATATGAAGACAGAACATTTATGAATAGACCCAGTCATTACAATGTTAAAAAAATGGTCTGCTGTACTAGGGGCCAATATTGCTGAAATCAGCTTTTTTTGCTATGAAGTTATTAATATCCTGTTTATTGATTATCATCTGTTTCATTGTATCCTCAAACTGCCCCAGGCACAGATCAGATGGTACGTGCTGATCTGGACCCTCTATCTCAGAGATGTGAGAATGTTAAAGCCGGAACACTTCCGTTTACCAGCACTAGGACCTTACCAAGATACTATGCTATTACAGAAAAGAAGGATGCGTAGGACTGTTTGCTATCTTTACTGCTAAGGCTGCATTTTGAATCCCTCAACTGAATCTGTCAAAGTCTTTGTAGCAACTTACAATGTTTCATACAGAAAAGTTAATTCAAATATTCCAGTACAGACTACATGTTAAGTTTTATGTTAAAAAAATATTTTATCTAAGCAAGCTGTTTTTCTGGCTAACACAAGTATTCCAATATCTACACACTTCAAAACAGGATTTCAATTCTGCTTAGTCAATAAAGAGGTATCTAAATGAAAAAAACAAACAACCTCTATGTGGAAAAGTCCAGCTAAGAAGAAACATCCAGAAAACATTTAATTTACTTGGTGTCAGTATTTCCCTTAAATAAAATGTTAAGGATTAGACTCTCTCTTGACAAGGAATGCTACAAGTCACATCTGTGGAAGTCAGGGAAATATATGCAAAGGTCAGGCAATATTACACACAGGATCTTTAAAAACCTTCTCCTATTATTTAGTGGCCTGGCCAACAGTCCAAGACCCTTGGACTAGTAGGTCCCATCTTTCGTTTTTTTCAAAATTAACTGGAAGACATAGGTATAAGTAATTGGTGCAGTGCTAGAAGAGGCATAGTTAAGAAGATGGCAGGCACAGTATTCTTTCCTTGTGCTTGTTCCAAGCAGCAGTAACTAAAACTTCCAGAATTGCAAAAACTTTATTCTGAAGTGGAGATTTTACTTTAATAACAACATTTTTGGGGGAAATACTAGTTCTAATGAAGTCAAGTGGGTATTAGGCCAAACAGTTTATCCTAAAAATTAGTATTTAGCTAAACCAAAAGATTGGTAATCTCTTCTCAACAGTATTTTAAAGCCTAGCATCTTTTCTGAATTTTGTTCTAATTTATTTTTTCCAAATAGTTCAACTAAGGATGTATTATGTAGTCTTATAAGTAGAGATTCTTCTGTATTCTGTTCTGAGACAAATTAAAAGTCAATATTCAGCTCATTATGTTTTCTTGTTTTCTGACTATTTGCACACCTTGAAAACTAGGATAAAGGAACAGAAATCTAATGTTTTAGGGTAGCATTTATTTCCCCGCACTGAAAAACAAACAAACAAACAAACAAACAAAAAAGCCCAAATTTGCTACGTATGTCTGGTAGCAAGTAACATTGCTAGCAAGAAATGACTTCTCATGTTTTTGTGAGATAAATGTTAATATTTGCCCAGATAGATTTTGCATATTTGCCACAACTCATCTATGAACTCCTCACAGAAAATCCCAAGAACACAATGTGAATATAAAATGCTACTGCTTGTTGTCTAAAGACACTTCAGTTTTATGGTGGGGGTGTTGATGCTTTCAACCTTTTTATTACCTGAAAACCCATCAACAGCTTTATAATGATGAATGCAACACAGTTCAGTTTGTGTTTGCAAAATTCACTTTTGAAAACGGCAGATGTGTGCCAGCACATCTGGAAACCACTTTTAATTATACTTTCCTCAAGTGGGAAAGCAGTAGCTTGTATCCATAGTGAAGCTTTTATAACTGACCACACAAATGCTAGCAACCACCTGTGCTTTACACTGATTTTCATTATAGAGTATATCACATTACTACCCTATTATTCCAGAATGACATTTGAAGCTGTTGTGTGACTAAGCTGCAGCAAGTGTGGTCTTGAAAAGGCCTCTACTCTGCAAAATTGTAATAAACTTGATTGCAGTTAGGGTACTTACCGCTGAGTATATCGCAATATACACGCTCCTAAAGTTGGCTTCTCTTGCCCTGAAAGTCATAAAAGATATACATTAACAATCATGGTTTCCAGTCTGCGAATTGGAATTTAGCTAACTAATGTATGCCCCCAAACGAGATACCTCGTAAGTATTTTAATTCCTTTCCAGTATTTGTTTCTTTCCTACTCTTAATACAGGATTATTATAGTCAAATACTCTGCTTCTTCAGCCATGCTCTGAGATTACAAAAAGCAATTTCAGCTATGATCTGTCAGCTTAACAGTATTTCAATTCTGTCATAAATATTTTCATAGGTTGCAAACATTGTGAGTTACATGACTAGGTTGGGTTTTCTTAACTTAACCTTCTCCTCCCACTCCCCCCCTGCTCCACCCAAATGTAACAGCTTTTTTACATCTCTGTTCCTCACTTCTGACAAAAAATTCAGTGTTTCAGATGTCCGTGGAATCCTCCTTCTTTACAACACTTTTTTAATATGTTGCAAGAGTACATTGTTGACACACAAAATCTTGTATGTCATAGTGGAAGGGAACAGTTGAGCATTTGTAACACTTAGCCCTTAGGAGACGTGGCATGCCCAAGGAGATACTCATCAGAAATGGACACCAGTAAGTGTACTTTGCAAAATGTAAAGTTCACAATTAAACAGATTATATTTTAGGATAATTTGCTGTGTTGACCTGCACGGGTAACAAAAAACCCCCAGACATAACTTTAGCATAATTTAATCTGCTTATCAGTAATTGAGCTTGAAAGAAAAGCTTCCACGCTGTTATACATCTTAAAAACCACATTCACCTGTCTCATATTTTCTGCCTGGAATTCAGGACTTAAGTTTTGCGGTAACTCATGCAGCCACAGAGGATCCCTCATGGGACTGAGCCCTCTCCCAGAGCACTGCCCCCGTAACTTCACCACATGCTGCCAAGAGCTCTGGGATTGCAGCAGAAAGAAACTCGTCCTGCTTTAAGAGACGCTCAAAGCAGACCTCAGCATGGGATCCCGAGACAGCTGCTATGCTCCCTCTCTGCCAGGCAGAACAACAACCGATCCGTACAGTCACAAGTACCTTGGCTTTGCTCCTGCCCTCCCACCGCTCCCCCCTACCACTACGCACAGCCGCACCACGGTGCAGAAGTGTTCCAGCGCCGCTGTCTCACACCGCCCAGGAGAGCTGCCACTTCTGCAGCAGGCAGGGCTCTCTGGGTCAGCAGAGAGGGAAAAGAAAGATTTGTCTTTAAATGCACCTAATTTTTGTCATCTCAGAGCGTCTCATGTGACACCTGCTAGACATTTAAATGTTCACCCAACTATTATGCATTAAAATAATGTAGGGGGTGTTCACTGGGTCGTATATATAACTTCTGCAAAAATGCTCATTTTAAGAGATTGAATATGTTAACAGTCCATAACCCTGCTGCTGTAAAAGCATAACCTGGTTTCACATTGTGAATACATTTATTGTCCATGCAAAGAAGGCATAATACTCCTCCTGCTATTCTTTTGCTATCTGTGGTAACAATTTTAGATTGCTAAAAAAAATGTTCATTTCTGTGAATTGCTTCACCCTAAAAGAAAAAAGGATCGTGGTCTACTTCAAAATACAGGCACACTCTGAATATAACTTTTTAAAGGTCTTCCAACTAAATACACTTGCAGAGCAAATGAAAACTGAAGCACTCTATGGTACTCTACAAAAGACAAAAATAAACATTTTTTGTTTGGTATGAGGATGAAGTTGTCCTGAAATCAACTTTACTGAAAGACAATTATGTCTGATTATTGATATAATAGACCTAGAATTCATTTCATCTTGGACATATGCTATCTAATGCAGCATGTAAATCAGGATGCACTAGAAGACAGATAGCTGCACTTTCTGAACTCTGCTTGAAACAGCAATACGAATTGATATAATCAAGGTCAGCCGCAAGTCTTTCCCTTTTAGAAGGGAGAAGGATGAGGGGAAAGGCTGCAAATGGGCAAAATAAGCACACAGACGTCTGCTTCTTTATAAGGAAGGCATGCTCAAGCTTTTTACTGAGTAAAGCTTCCTCTTTGAGAAGTGCCAATGAAGACAATGAAGCAGCTTGAGGAAGATGGCAATCACGCTAGTGCATCAGGAACCAAGGACGAAGAGGCAGCTTTTGGCATCCCCAAGTAGCCAGGTCACAGGGTGCTGGATCCAAAGAGCCACAAAATCAGGGGGATTCTCTCTGCTGATTGCAACAAGCCCCTTGCCCTTATACCTCTTTAACTATCCTACTTGTAACGCTGTCATCATGAGCTTAAGGATGTCACTGGGAAGGAGAGCAGAAACGTCTTTGGAGTTATGAAATATATCCAAGATCCTGGATACTTGCCATTTTAAAACACTGAGCTGAACACACTCGGCCTTAAGAGCAGGTTAATGGTCTGGAAGCAAGGAGGAAACAGAGAGAAACCCCACCACAGATGCATCCTCCCTGCCTAGCTCCCTTTGCTTCCAGGCATTTGGGTACACTCGAGCCGTACCCCCATAACTAGCCAGTCAGGCAAACCGCACACCCGCAGCCATGCCGGAGCCTCCCCATTGTGCTGCTACCCCTGAGACCTGCTGGAAGCCAGCTTTGGGTCCAGAGGTTGGTGCTTGGGGCTGCACACATTGGCGAAAGGGGAGACACCAGAGCTTAGGTACAGGGTGCCGGGGAGGCCGAGTAGGCAGATGGATTACTCCCAGGAGGAGGGTATCACCGACAAAGCTGCAGCCGTTTTCCCCAGCGCAGGGTTGATGTCGTGCCTGCTCTCTCCTATAGCGAACTGACTGAAAATACTAAAAAGTCTTTGCAGTCCTATTGGTTCTGGTGAGGGAGCTTAACTGGCAGGACAATGCATCTTTGTTCTCAATTATAAATGTTATTTGGGCACAGTAATTATTTAAAAGCCAATACGAATATGATTTTGTGATTATAACCACAACTAGTCAGTTGAAGGAAATGTTTTAAACTATCAAGGTTTGCTAGAGAAAGGAGAGAGGGAGTAATAACAAACACTACGTCTACATGTAGCCCTCATCCACACAGCGCAATTTTACTTTTATTCTGAAATCACTGTAGCATAATCACAAACCAAAATCATAATTGTAGTGGAAAAACCACATACGACAAGCTGATATAGAGAGATTTCATTAGCACATTACATTACTGGATACTGCAAGTAGTCTGCCTGCTACATTCTCCTTTTCGTAAGAATACAGAGCAATCATGGCTATTCTAATACTGAAAAATGGGAAGCAGAGCAAGAAAGAAATGGAGAGAATTTATGTTAAATTGGATTTTCTTGTCTGTCCTGTAGTTTTTATCACCCAGATGACAAAACATTATCATTAGCAGTTTATACCAAAAGTTAACATTTACCCATGGTTTTCTATTTTCTCTAAACCACAGAGGTTGGAGCCTGTTATACAGTCCCCTTATCTTACTCTGTTACTTTAGAATCTAAGAGCGCACTGTGCACATTAATCTTTCATGGCAGAGTTCACTGAAGTTCTGCCAAAATTCAATAATTATGTTCCATCCAATGCAGCAACTTATTTATCTCATTGCTGGAATTTAGAACATATAGAACAAAGTGCTTAGTGTATGTGAATGAAATGCTTGCTAAAAAAACTACAAGACAAAACAAAACAACCCTGTTTCATTTCTAAAGTTTTAAAACTTGCAGTAGAATCTATTGAGGAATAAAGCTATTTTTACAAGACCTCATGTTTTCTTGATAAACTGAAAGTGTTCTACAATATGTTTGGATTTGGGTTTTTATATATATATAAGTGAAAGTATTTTATAAATTCATTTGTACCTTTATTTAAATGTATACCAATATGTACCACTTACACTGCACTACTAATACATGAAATATTAATGTCCAGCAGTCATTAAAAATGCCCACTACAAAGCAAGAATTTGTATTTTGAATTGAGAATAAATTGGTTTACTGCACTGAAATGGGCAAATGGGAGTTCAACAATTCTATGGAGTAAATTCTAAGATATAAAATTACATCAAAGTTAAGTTTTATAATTGCACTCTTTCATGATAAGTTTGAAAACAAATAGAAAACATAAAGCCCTCCAAATAGGAAGATTAAAGACTCGTTATCCTTGAAGGCAGTTAAAAATAAAAATGGCATCATATCCTTCACCTTTCCTAATCTCAGGAAAAGTAACTAACCACTTATTTATCGACCAAACTATAAAGAAGAAACACTAATCTACCAGTTTGGGATTTAAAAACAGAATTTAGTATCTATACATTT
Organism: Eurystomus gularis; assembly: GCA_013400335.1. Taxonomy (NCBI): domain Eukaryota; kingdom Metazoa; phylum Chordata; class Aves; order Coraciiformes; family Coraciidae; genus Eurystomus; species Eurystomus gularis. Next base: position 97,267 of record VZZY01023133.1, read on the forward strand.
TACGCTTTATACTTACGAGTACAGAATGCTGATTTATCTGATGGAAATATGACCTTTTGTATGTTCATACAGACAACAGATTTCTTCATAAAATCAGAAGCCATATTTATAACATTTTAAATTTTTAAGCAAAACTCTCAGTTGCTTCATGCATTAGATCTTACACTTCAGGCGTGCTATCAGACCAAATTTGTCTCTGATTTTAGAAACTGCACACAAAGTTTTGTGGAATATAACTTGCTGTGATTTATAACGCAATCTTTCACTAACCAAAATACAAGTAAAAACCTCTACAAGCAGTGCACTAGCACGTGTTCATTATCTCACAATAAAACCTTCCAGGTAAAACTAGGAAAATCACGGTAAAACATATTAAAGTTAGTTTTGCATTAACTAGATGTGTTTATGCATATTTTGAATTGACTGTATCTAATTTAGAAACTCAAGAAAAATTATTTCCATGCACCAGCATAAAAAAATCCATAACGATTTGCAAAAATTCTACTATTACATTTACTTTTGCACCCAGTATGGGCATTTTCTGGCAATGATTTACATTAAAAAATGATTCATCTGTGATGTATTTTTTCCTGTTGTAAAACTTTTTTAAAATTCCAGAAAAATGCAGTTAAGTCCTATCTGGTTTTTTTTTTACTAAAGTTCTTCACCTAATTTTTTCACCATGTTAATCTTGTCTGTTTTCTTTCATTGTAAATACAATGTGCTACAGTCAAACTCGGAAGAGACTTTCGAGTATTGTAACGTAACAATGAACAAACTCTCCCAGGCAAGTTATATGAAAGTACAGATACTAAAGAGTCTACAAAGCTCGAGTTTTTTCCCAATCTAGCTATGTCTTGCATTATGTAATAAGGAAAACACACACACATACACAAACACTTTGCAGAAAATGTAGGGTTTAACAGAAGAAAGACAATACCTGTAAAGTCCATTTTAACNCTCCACATTGATAATGCTGCTGAAGTATGGTATGGCTTATAAGTAAACAACACGTATAGAAAAGGACAGTCAATTCCTTGGCTATAGCCACAAGTGCTGTTATCTAAAATAAAAATACCTAAAAAAAGTGCTGCCTAATGCATTTGTGTCTTTACATTGAACGCACATGGAAAAGACACTGAGGCAGAGTATACACAGCATGTAAGAGGAGGTCCTTAATTTCCAGTTGCTGGGGTGCTCTGTTAAATACAGATTAAATTCACAAAACGTTCAAGTGTACAATAATAATGTATTCACTTACAGTGCCAGACTTGTTTATATAATATCAGCAAAGCATTTATTGCACTGATGATCTCCACAAGTTTCAAAACTCTGAGCACACTTGAAACGTGAACTTTCGCGGCTCCCTATTAATGTTTAGGCTAACTCCCTTTCCCCCTTTTTAACAAAGGACAACCCATCTCCTGCTCCCCGTGTCACAGATCAGACCCGCACCCAGGTTCCAAGGAATCAGGATAAATCCAAAGCACATCCAAGACTTTCCTTGCAAATTCCCCCCCCCAATGAATCTATGCGTGTATTTTTGAAATAGTTCTATCAAAAAGTTCCACTCGCACAATTCAAACAAAGAAACTTCTCAAAAATGTCATTACTTACTGTTTACTGAGCATAATTTACTAGATTAAAAGTTTAAAGATTCATCTGCTTTACGTCCACAAGTGCTTTAAGCAATCCCTAATACTGTACCCTGCTTAAATGTGACAATTAGGGCTGGTTTGGCATGTTGAAAAATATAAAGGTACCAACAATCCTCATTATGCCTTAGCTCCCTGTAGCCTGGGTTTTTGGAGGTGTGTAAGCTGCGGAAATTTAGAATGATAATAGCAACAATTTGGTACACGAGTTAAAAACAGACACCCTCCCAAATGCTTCAGATATACTGTATAAAGTCATTTTGACATGCCTACACAACTGGTTGTGGCAGCTTTCAGACATGATTCCTAATCACAAAAAAATGCTTCAGGTTCTTTTAGAGAAAGCTTGCCGTTGGGAAGTTGATTTTGGCCAAGTGCCAAAATCATGTGCAAAAGGGGCCCTCATTACCAATTCATGGCAGCCTTCAGCGCTGACAAAAAATGTGACCCAACAGGCTAAAGCAACAACTAAAATTAAAAAGTATGAGACAAAGACAACTTACTTAATATTCCTTCCATCGTCACATTAAACTTTTCCGTAATTAAACCCGTGTTAATTCAAAGCAGTTTTCAACTACTTTTAAATGATTGCACAGGCAGTCTGTAACAGTTGAAAGCTTCCCCTGCAAATTCTCCCCAGCCACTCCACTTTTAGCAGCATTTGGGTCCGACAGCAGAACTTTCTGTCGTACGCCCCTGCAAGAAACCCCTCTCCAAGAAGAAGCGAGGCGTCCGCGCCTATTTCAGCAAAACCTAAGCAGATCATTACAAGATTTTGCAAGCATTAAGAGGCAAAGGAGGAGTGAGGAGGGGGGAGGAGAGAAAGAGCTCGATACGCAGGAGCAGCTATTTCCTAAACTCTCTAAAAAGCTTATCAAAACGGGCATGCAAACATTAAGCAATCGCAATTAACAGCGCTCGCTGCACCACTCTCCCATAAAAGCAGATTTGATACACGGCCTTACCTAGATGTCGTCTGGCTTTTCTGTGGATCAAAAAGTTTCCTGCCTAAGCACAGAGATATTCTTTCACAAACCATAAAGGCCCCTTTTATTAATCCAGCACTGTAACAGCCTGCTCTCTACACCACGTTGAGAGCAGGATGCATCAGCTTTCGAGAGAAAAACAGTCTTAATACACAATTAGTGGCAGATTGTATGATAGAGGATTTATCTTAAAGAGTGAAAAGGCAGTTTTTAAAAAGCAAAGAGGGTGCGGTCAGATGTTAGGCTATCCCTGAGAAAAGGGGCCTAGGCTGCACTAGTACCTAAATACTAGCAGAAGCTTACTGGGAAGGGAGCCAATGGAATGACTTTGTTTGACCCAGCTGCCAATCTCTCCTGAAGCACTGCGCCAGACTAAACACTGACACTATTTTAACTCAAATCAGGCTACAGCAGCTGTTTGCTTTCCGGCTCTCAGCTATGCACCATGGCCATGATGACTCTGCACAGCACATATGATAGAGCCGGGGCACTTCTGCTAAAATATGTTCCATGTTTGGACTGGTGGTATAGAAGCAGGGGCTGGGGGGAGGCTGCTGGTTTGGGGGTTTATTTTTTCCTTTTTTTCTTCTTCTCTTTTCTTTTTTTTTAAAAATAAGTCTCTGCCTCCATTTTCCCCAAAGTGAAGTAAAAACGAGATTTGAGGCTCTCAAAAAATTCAGCATTGCAAGTCTAGTGAAAAGAGAGAAGTTATTGCTTGGGACTGACAAGAACCAGAATACATTGTCAAGGTGTGCATGTGCATGCAGGACTCCAAAATCTATCTACAACCTGAAATTATGTATTGTCCCCTGGTTAGTCACTCTAAAATAGTTTAGCATAACAATAATAAACAGATTTTCCCTCTCACTCATTTTTAACTCTAAAATGATTGTGTGTATATATATATATGTATGTGTAAGAAAGCAGGCACTGCATGTGTGCGTACATGCATGCATTTACATATGCATCCAGATTCTGATCTAAATTACACCAGTGCAAACTGTACCATAAGTGAAGTTATTACAGGTTAAAATCAAGGGTTGAATTCTATAGCTGATTTACATATGAAAGTATATGAGACTGAAAAAATACATAACCATTATTAGGTATAATGCATGGGGGTTGGCATGTCTTTTCTAATTCAAAAACAGTCAAAGAAGAATTGCAGCAACAGAAACAAAGCACATACACATGTTAAAATCCAATGGAGGCTTCTGAAGTACTGAGCATGCACAGTCCAACACGGCACCTACAGTTTTGCAGCATTTATACCTAAAATCCATCACAGTACTTAAATTGAAACTGTGTTTCCTCTCACCTCGCCAGGGAGGGCTGCTGGCTATTCCCAAAAACTGCATGTCATGATAATTTCCTTGTTCCATAAAAAAATCAGAAGCATACATCCACCTAAAACCAAAAGGCACAGAGAACCGAGTCTTCCTTATTTAATATAAAAGTGTGTGACTTATCTTGATACAGAGCAAAGGACACGGGGAAAGTCTGGTTCCTGACATCTGAATGCCTTCTGTAAGCACTGCTGGGTGTCTCAAATTCAACACGTATACTCAACAGAGATAATGGGGGGGAAAACCCAAAGCAGAAACAGAAAGCAAAATAAAACAAAAATCTAAACCATGAAATCTGAGCCTGTTGCTCTGTGTCAGGCGGCTATGCACTGACTGATTCGCAAGAGCTGTTCAACAGCCTTCTACCAGAAACCAGTGGAAGTCATTGATATCACACAAGCTCAAATCTCACTAACTATCTGTCCCTCACACTGGTCCTCAAGTATATTAACAGTTTAATAAAAGATTCTGGAAACGATCTTAAATAATACATGATAAAATGAATAAGGATTACAAATGAAGTGAGTAATGGCTAGCACAACAAATGTCCAATATTCCTATTTAACATGAGAACTGAAATAGAAGAGGAGACCTGCATTATGTTTGAATCACCAAGAAAGAATGTGCAATTACACAATTACATTTACACTAAAGAAGAAGTCAGAAGAAAGGCAGTTACCTACACTTGAGAAGTCCAAAACCTTAAAATGGCAGACAGGTGAGATAAAACCAACAGTTCTTACAGTTCCTCTTTTCTCTCTCTAAGGAGCACAGCAAGCATTTATCATGAGTTTCCTCAGCAAGGAAACTGTATGCCCTGTGAATTCACACCTTGTGTTGCACCAGACAAGAAAAGCAGTATTGCAGCAATAGGTCTAAAAAGACATTAACAACATTGAACTTAGCATGGCAGGAAAAAACCCACAAAAATACAAGATGAGAAACAAAGCATAGGCTGGAGTGAAGCTTTGCCAGCTCCTTGAGGCAGAGAAGAAGGTAATATGGCCAAATCAACAGACAAATAATTTAGTCACAGAATTTGACGATGACAAGAAGGGAACAATGTGGTCGTAGTTGATGTAAGCAAGGAACTTATCCAAGAAAGGACAAGCTGAGGATGTGGACAAACCATGGTGTATAGGCACTTAAAACACTGACATAAAAAAAGACAAGACTATACACTTAAATGTGAAACACAAAGGCTTTTCATTCAAATACAGCATAATTAGCAGAAGGCTCACGTAACCTTCTCCTTCTTGGAAAGCTAATTGAAAATTTACTCCTGTTTCAGTTTGTGAGGGTAGGTCCTTTTAGCATCATTTTGATTTTTAAGTTAAATACTCTTGTCATAATTGCTCCAGGGTGGCTGCAGGAGAAGGGGGTGGTATCTGGCATTTCTTTCACTTTAAACAAACTTTTGTTAGCCTTGGGCAATGCATGAAGAAAACATAGGGAAGCACTGGAATAGGGAACTAATAGAGTTTTGCTGATGAATACAAATCTCTTTCCTTCTAGAAAACTGTTTAGAATTCTTATTATCTTATAATGAAGCATTAGTACAGCTAAGCATATTTGCAGTTTCTGTTGTAGAAAATCTCTGGTTGCTTCTAAAAGGGTTCTCTGTTAAAAATAACACGTTCAGTCTTTTAACCTTGATTTTGAGGTTAAGGAGCGGAGTGTGTATGTGATTACATTGTATGCATCTATGCTATCTAAAATCTCAAATCATTGGTCAATATTGATCAAATTTAAGACCAGAAGTTTTATTTTTGAGAAACTCAGTAGCTTTGAGGTCTCCATCCTATATAAAACATGGGTCAAATGAATAGAGGAGAAAAATTTTGTTGGCATCCCCCTGAACAAATATGGAAAATCTATAGAAGAAAAAGACCTTCTAACTGCTTCATTGCTTCACAGTAAAAACTTCTGTGAGACTCACGCACTGTTTTAAATATCAAAGTTCAATCAACCTCGAGAAATTAATCCATAAAAAAGTAGGCTCCACTGGTCGTGAACCAGCTTTGTATTGCTGGGGAGCTGGTAGCAAGAATATTGGACATATCATCTAAAGGGTTTATTTGTTTGTTTCTTTTACTTTTTAGCTTCAACTATTCAATCAGAGTGACTTCTTTTCACCTTCATTTCTTCTGTTTAGTACCATAATTTTGGTCCACTGCTTTATGACCAAACGATTGCTCACTTCAAGTCAATCGTAAAGTTCTAATTCATTTCAAAGGAATCAGGATTTTACCCTTTACATCCCCAAGCCATAAGCATATTGCCAGAGGGTCTCAGAAAAGGACTCATGCAGAGCACTGTGCAGCTAGCGTTGTGAGGTGACTAATAACTTTCAGCTTCCACTTGTGCATCAGCCACTTCTGGAAGAGATGATGGCCAAAATTATGACATATTCCAAGTCACTGAAGCCGCTCTGGCATTGGAGACTGAGCTCCTGCAATGCTGTGCATTTGTTCATCTACTGAGCCTTCTATTATCTGAACTTCCAGTAACTATCACTGCTAGGCCAGAAGCTTTTCATCAGTAAGAATCACTGGGGCAAGCAGAAAAAAATAAACATGGAACAAGACAAGTATTTCAGTATTTCAGATACCTCAAGTGAGCAAGATAGATTTCCAAAACCAGAATTTCCTTCAAACAACTTATTTTTCCTACCAATTTCATTAGTATATTACATACCAGTAATTTTACACATCATAACTAATTTATAATGTGCTTATTTTAAGCTGGAAGACAATAGTAAAATATGAGGGGAAAAAAAATAAAATAAAAAAAACCCAAACCAACACCAGCCCCACCACCCCCAGCCAGGAATACACACTATACTTTCTATTAAAAAGTGAGAAACATAAATAAATTCAAAAGACAGTCACCTATTCATGGTGAAATGGAACCCAGATGCTAACAGCTGAGAAGAAACTTCCCTCAGAAAGTTGATTGCATAAATATCTTTCATGAAGGATTTTCATAATCCTCTGAGTAAGCCAGTGCCCACTACACCACTACCAATGATAGTGCATTAGACTTTTCTGTTCCTTTTGGTTGCGAAAACCTTGTATTGCCCTAGTCCATATACATCTTTTAAACAAGAGCATAGAACATGGCAGTGACGTTTGTAGCTATGGAATTAGTTTAATTCAGACTCTAAAATTAGTCTTATACAATCTTATCATCTCCAGATGCTCCTTTATACTCATAAATCCACTAAAATGTTTATACTGTCCCATGCAAAGGAGCAAATGCCTGCTGCGGATTTTCGCTCCAAGGCAGCAATAACTTACTGTCTTTTCTGTAGCAAGTTGCAGTGTTTTTTGAAGTACAATCTATAGACATTTGCTCTTTCCATCACACCTCCCACATTTCCACAAGTCACAACATATTTATGCTTCAAGACATATTCTGGAACAAATCAGTTTTAGTTTTGAATTAGAATACGGCATGACATGAGACAGATATAGCTGGGGTTTCTCCTAAGAATAAATTTGTGTGCTTTTAGAACAGAGACCAAGCAAACATCAAGCTTGCATATATGCCTTAGTTCCAAGCCAAGAAAATAGCTACCATATGTATTAAAAAGTCAGTATCAAACATAATTAGATTAGATATAACACAACTGGGCCCCCAAAGACCACCATCCAATCTTACTCATTCCATCTTTGGGACCAATTATCATGTTATTATACTGAGTAGTGCTGAGAATCCATCAAGGAAGAAGATCCTATTGTGCTGCCAAACAAAAAGGCAATTCTGCTCTCAAACATCATCCCACTATTTTGTCAGTCAAATTCAGCCTTGGTACATAAGATCCCTTCCCTGAGCTTATACACAAGGTCAGCTCTCTAGTCTCACCACCGTAATCTCTTTTGTATCTCTGATGATTGAACAAGGGAGACATATTCCAGTTTTTCCTCTGAGCGTAAATATCTTCTATGGATTTTTTTTTATTTCTTTATTTAACAAGAGATTAAAGAGGATAAAGAAAGAAAAGAAAAAAACAAGAACAAGAAAAAGAAAATTATGAAGGTTGTTGGTAATGCACCCCTCCAAACATTAAGCAAGCATTAACAAGTGTTTCATACTTAGCACTAAATACAAAAATGAGAAAGACAGAAAAAAAAAATTATCTACAATATTACATACTACCAAGATGCTAGCAAGTCTAGGAAGGAATGTGATACAGCATTTCAAGGTAACTAGAAATCAAGATTCTTGGTGTTTATTTTCTGACCCTGCTCCTAGCTCAATGGGTAACGTTGGGTATATATGTTAACCTCCTCTATCCCAGATTTCAGTTGATAAAAATTTGCAAAGCTCAAAAGGCATGTGAAAGGACCTGCGCAGTCAAGTTTTTGGTCCTCTACATCCTAGTTTCTCTAAAAGTGTGGCAGATAATATTCCTATTAACTTTAAATTAATTAACAATATAGTAATATGAATACTATTAGTTCATGCTAAATGGTTTGAGGTCCACCTTTGCAGTAATGGTGAAAGAATCAAAGCATTTATTTCATCATAAATTAACTAAACTGAACTACAATTTCTGATTGCTTATAATGTTCATTTACAGTAGAAATAAATACTAAATAAGTCTCTAGTGAATACCCAGAATAAATTTGTGGCTGGTTGAAGTGCTGTTTTTATGTAAATTTGAGAGACAGGGCATTAGATTCAGTTTTTCACTGCATGCTTCACAAAGATAGTCCTAAGCACCAATGTCTAGAGTTTTAAACTACCTGCTTCACTGAAAAGCTTAAATAACCAATCCCTCTGCCAATGCATATGCCTTTAAGTCAGTGCTGTGTTGACTCTTTAAATATTTTCACTTTTTAATATAAACTTTTCAGACAAAAATTTCTCTTAGAGAACAAGGACCCTACACAACCAAAATGGAGAGAAGTTACCACTTTCTGTATTTTCAGTCTCACCTGTTTAAGTAGAGCTGACACAGCACAGATGCATGCATTACTCTTGTCTGGGGGATAGCCTTTTTACCAACCTTTTAACGACTTACAGTTGAAATGTCCTGATTTTGGAATCATGATGGTATTGACTGTTAACGTCAAGGAGAAAAGCCTACCAGCTAGACCTGGAGACGAAAATTCTGTGCCTTGGGTTCTACTCAACGTTCTGGAGAGGAAAACAGAGGCATGTGGGATTTGCATACATTGATTATTTCAAAATCCTCCTCAGCAGCCATTTCCATTGCTGTGCACTTAGACACAGCCAAAACCAAACCTTTGCATCCTACACTAAAATATCTAGGTTTCCAAACTATTAGACCAGAAGGTTTGGAAATGAAAGCCTTTAACTGCATATTGCAAATCCACATATAAATTGCCTGCAGACAAAGCATAACATCCAATTGAAGTAACAAATACAATACTATTACTGTATTCTTCATCAAAAACTGGTTGTCTACAGTTTTCTCCCTTCAAACCCAATACAAGACATGAAAAGAACATCTTTAGGATCCTTTATTCTTTGCCAATCGAATGACTGCCTAAACAAAGAAGCAATAGATAATGAAGCTTAGTTATTATCTGCTATTACTGCACGTCTACGAAGGTCCAGGAGAAAAGACCATCAACTACAGCCTCTTGACCAAGTTAGGTATAAAATTGTTAACATTACATGGTTTTGGTTAAGGGCTTGTGATACAGCAAAGTAGATTTTACAAGAACACAAAGTAGAGGAAAGCAACGTATTTGGCAATTTTTTTCATCAAAACAACAACCAAAAAAAACTATGTTAGAAAATGTACTTAATAAGATTTGTCATATTATTTTATGTTCTAAATTTTCATGACTGCCACTGTCAAGTGAAAGTTCCATGAAATATAGTATCTTGCATAGACTAAATTACGTAGGTCCTATTCAATACCTTTCAGTCATTCATACAAATGTTAACCTCTGCATAGAGACTACCTTTTTGATAAAATGCCTCCTTTTGTCTAAAACCAGATTTAATTCCACTCCCAGCTGCATTTTATTAGTTATTTTAGACAGCACTTTACTGCCACTGGAGAAGTTTCAAGTTTAATCTGAGGCAATTTCTGCATCCCAGCTCAAAAAGGAGCAGCTCTGAAAAGTAATTTTCAGTTAGTCACATCATCACAAGTTGCTTTACATTTACACTATATGAAGTTAGATTATCATGCCAACAAGGAACCCAGAAAACTACAATTCACTTATGGAGAAGGCCTTGCAAGGCAGAAACTTTTTTCAAGTCTTGAGCATGGTCTGTCACAACTGCTTAATACATATAGTTTCCATTAGTATGAGAGAGCTGTATGCAAGTAGTGATGCGGAACACATGCTTATTACTTTAGTCTCATGAGTAATCAAGTATCATGGACAATCAAACATGGTTTTTGTTTATTACTCTGCATACATTTGTAGTGTAGAATCTTGGTATGTAATGATCTCTAAAACATCATAATATTTAAGGAGCAAATATTTGAGGAATGGTTTCAATGAACAAAGCCAAAACTTTCTCAAACATTGTGTTCTCTTAAAAAAAAAAGAGAGAGTAAAAGGAGAAGATAGATGGCAGACCATGATCTCTTTGAATTCACCTGCACTCAATTTGATGCTGAAAATGATGGTACCTCCAAGTGCACGTGGTTTCTATATATGCTTAGCATATTTAACAAACACTACTTCAAAACTGTGACAAGACCATGCAAAGAGCTGGATAGTAAGCTGATTCATTTTCTTCTCTTAAATAGTGTTTTAAAAGCATTGAGTATCCACTGCTCAACTGATTGAGCAGCAGGGAGAACGAAGTCAGAAGACAGGACAAAGAAACAGAAGGAAACAGAACTGTCTTCTGGGCTTCAAACAGAAGAATATTAATGTTTTCATAGCTTTTGGGGGAAGTATTTCAGTCCTCATAGTTTGGACATGAAGAAGCTGAAATGAAAAGGAGTAATACTTCATCTTTCATAATTTGGTGTGAAAGGCTAGCTAGCTGCTATCAAATGTCAGTACAGTGCTCATGGGTAAAAGGACCTACATTGGAGTGGTAAAGTGGAATGAAAACGATGAGCAACAATTGTGGATACATTAATAATAATAACAAGAAAATCCCAAAGGAAAAAGAGAAGGTGGTGGGTTAGAAGAAATAAAAAGAGGAAGACAAAAGGAAAGTGACTCTTTCCTCGCTCATCAAGCCTGTAACCATGAGGCAGGACAAACAGAAGCTTCAATTCTTCGCTACTTCAAGTTCCATTGTTGGATAGAACTAATGATGGACATCTCACAGGTTATTCAGCCCCAGAAAGAAATCAGTCTGGAAGATCATAGAAAAGCTTTTCTAGTAAAAGGCACTTGCCAACTAATAGCAGCAGTTGTGCCACTGAACATTCATAGATTTTGTTAGATTTTGGAATTTCTCTTAGCAATAATACCTAGAGGGTGTGCCAGCACACACACGCTTTTAGTATTCCTATAAGCAAAGTGATTTCAAATATAGCAGAAAAATACCTCTGAGTGCATATTCTGTTCTCCGTAGTTATACTGCACTAGCACAAATGCTATATGAAGCTTTACACGTAAAAAAGATTATCTGCTGTGCCTTACAAAATTTAAAAAAAACACCAAAACTATTGAATGCAGAAAACTACAATAAATTTCTCATCACAAGCTTAATGATGACTCAAACATTAGCAAAAACTGGACGAAATTAAAACAGTTGATTTTTATTTTGAATCTATGTTAAGCTGAAATATCTTCCTTTAATTTACCTCAGAGATGCAGCTGTAATGTGGAATTGTGGGATATAAGAGAATCTAGCACTTTGCAGAAATGACTCTACCTTTTAGAGCCATGCATCTGATACTCTGCTAGAGTGGATTTCCATGACAATGAGGCTACGAAATTTTATACCAGCTGGTGATCAGCTCCCATACATCTTTCTTCATTACAAGTGACATGCACTGGTTTTGCATTCAGAGTTGTGCAGAAACAGTAAAAATCAAACAAATAGTGAACAAATATATGGTGTGTGTTTTTTCCTTTTCAGGAAATATCTTCTTCTAATTAAACTGCGGTTTTGGAGGAAAACATCACAGGTGTATACATTTAAAAATTCATTATCTCACTACAGAAAAGAACCAGCAGATGCTAAATCTTGTACTGTAATTTGGGACACGAGAGAAAAGTGCCCAAAATGTTTGCTTAGCATCAAGGCAGAGATTCTAAGTATTATATAAATGGGAAGGAACAAAAAACAGTAACGTATTGCTTAAAGTTCATGTACACAAAACAAAACACAGAGAAAAAAAAAAAAGTTGCGTAGCCATGCCTTAATTAGTAAGCCATGGTTTTTTAAAAATGTAATAAGAAAGCTATTTTTTTCAAAAGAAGGAGTCAAGCAACAAGGCTATTTATGCAGTTTTCTCAGCACTCAATATAGGACTAAAGAGCCTGCAATTTTCAAGGTGATTTGCAATTTCCATTAATTTGTTGAAGGTTTTGTAGCTCAATAATGAGACACTTTCATCAGTTATTAGTGAATCAGAGCTGTTTGCAGCTTTAATTCAAACACAGTAAATACAAATGCAAATGTGCACATGAATTTCCATTATCATTTCTAGAGGGTGAAAAAGGCAAATGATCTTCAGGAGAATGGGGGTGTTTATAATTATTTGCCTAAAATTGGTTAACAACCATACTGCTGGAAGTGAACTCGAGTTGCGATGAATGCCAGTATTTGGATTGTGAGGAACTGCAAATGGTCATTGGGTGCTGGGGTGTTGGGTTTACCTCCCTGAAAACTGAAAATCTTAAGGTGCTGTCTACTTTAAAGACACAATTGCTGGGTTGTCGTAAAGATATTGTTTTATTTATTCATCAGCTTCTTGATTCAAGGGAAAATTTCTTGAAGTTCAGGATCCATGTTAATTCTGGCCTCTTAGATTCAGCATCTTAAAATCCTTGCCCAGGTCTATAGAGTACATCTATATTGTGGGCTTCTGGTAGAATGGATTACAATGAGGCATTAAATGGGAAAATTTACCCACATATTAAGGTGCCTGAAAATGCAAGTGGACACTCAGAATAGTTCACAAGGTGACCACAGAGGTTTTTAATGCTGTTGAAGCTGATGTAAAAATCAATGCCAACAAAATCTGACGTCACTGAAAGCCCATTCTTTTAAAGCATCTTTGAGTATCTACCTCTACAAATCTGGTCCAGAAAGCAATAACCTGAATTTGTTTCTGTCAGTTTTGTCCCTCCAAACCAAGCTGTTAATTAAAAACAAGACTAACATTTAAATTAAAGATGGATAACACAGAGGTTTTACTCAATAGCCACTTGATGGCAGCGTCATGTATAAAAATATTAGACTGTGAAGTTAAAGCTTTAAAAAAATCCCTTCAATAACAGTAAAAAGCCAACCCAAATGACACCTTGATTACTGCAGAACATTACCCTCCTAACAGAACTCTTTTTAATGGTATTTTGAAGGTCAGCAACTAAATCAATAAGTAAACCCATAACAATCATAAATTTTAAATTTCAAAAATGTTGCTATAAAGGTTATTCCTTTAAAAATCAATACATGAAACATTTTTAATATCTGTTATGATTTTGATATTCATTGTAGCATGTAACCCTACAATGATAATTCATGGTTAATTTCTCTGGGAAGAAACAAACTAAAAGAATTCCATGAGGATTTACTAAGAAAGGGTTCATCGGCACTCATTTAATAAAAATATATGACACTAGTGTTAAAAGCACAATATTGTTTCTGTGGCATATAACTAAGACAGTCATTTATATTTCCTACCAGCCGGATGATCCAATTTCTTTGGTCATCAAACACAGCCAAATAAACTTAAGAGGGAAAGTAGTTCACAGAAGGATACAGATCAAGGTGAAAAGCTGCCTTTCTCTTCCTCTCCTGACTTACCCCTCTGCTTGCACTTCAGCCTGGACAGCAAATCCAAACTAACTGTGTCAGCTGGACAATGAAAAGGGTTAGATCCCTGCACTGTAAGTGAACAAACCCAACTTTGGACATTTTTACACTGATTTGAAAGGTGTATCCCCAACATGTAATGACTTCCCAGTGTATCAAGAGCATTGATTAACAACATCGTGCAATAATGCAACTGCAAAAACAGCTCTGTGAGGATCATATTCTACCGTTGATTCTCTAGAGAACATTTGTTTGCAGTACCAAACTTATCTAGTGAAGGAAAGACAACTCTGTTATTCCAGTCTTTTAACAGCTAGGCAGCTCCTTAGGGCTAAAATCTATCATTCTCTTGATTTACGACTGGAACTTCCATTCCCAATGATGATTATTCAACATACTGGGTGAAACAGGAAGAAATCCTTCAAGCAGTAAAACAAACCAAAAAAATCAATGTTCATAAATATCTTTTTGAGTTATAGAAACACTAAATAACATCCTGAGCTAATACAGAATAAATGCCAACAAGGTTTTCTTTTGCAAAATTCAGGGGGAAAAGCCAGCTTCACTCCAAGTAGTAGAGCTTTAATGTTAGTTTTTAACCCAAAACTAATTTTTTTCAGTCAAGTTCTTAAACCTCTACAAATATGGTTTATAATGGAAGCTGAAAAAGAAAGTCCACTAAATGTAGAATCACAAACAGAAGCAGTTTTAGTTTGAAAATTAATGTTACATTTCCCATTACTTTTGTGAGTCACAAAATTCATGCGGAGCAGTCTTAATGGTTCAATTGTACTTGAGTTTTAAAATAAGACAAATGTCTTAGGAATTTCCAGAAAACTTAAAAAAAAAAAAAAAAAAAGAAGCATTTCCTGCCCTTCCTCCACCAAAACCACTCTGCACAAAAATTATTAACATTTTTTTAATAAATAAATGTAGTTCTCTGATACTTTTATCAAACAGGATTCAACAATGCAAAGATAATAATACCAAGCAGTTCTTGGCCCCTTCTTCCAATAGTATCTTGAAAAGATATTTTTCAGGCTTTACGTAAACCCTAATGTATTTAAGTGTGAATTTCTAAACTTTTATTGATGTAGCTCACTCAAATTTGTATGTAAGCCATAAACACGAACTGTTTTATTTTATACCTAACAATAAACAGTTTACTATAACTGGGACTGGGGTGTGAATGAGGCGGAAGGAAAGGAACTGGACAAAAAGAACTCTAAATTCAATTTCCAAATGTACCATTACTGTGTTCTTTACTATACTGAGTACTGCATTGTATTAGTCTTCATTTTGATATTTAAAAAAAAAGGACAGAAGACTTTGGTAGTCTGAAAAAAAGTGATTTCAAGTAAACTTAAAGTAAGAATCATATATAACTGAAATACTGGCATTATAGCAGAAATTACTTCTCTTCATACAAAAAAACCCTCTAGTGCTTAGGCTGCAATCCTAGTGGTTTCATCAAATGTATACGATTTATGTACTACATTTTTCTGCTAGACTCCACGAACCAGCTCCTTCTCAGAAAGCAGCTGTCAGAGGAGGGGTTTGCTTATTTATTAGGGAGCATCCACTCTGGCATTCATTTTTATAGAACTCCTTTTTCATTGCTATAGGCCAAACTTTGTTACTTCACTGCTTGGAAAATATACAAGGGGAATTACCATGATTGGTGAATTCCTGACTAAGTCTTCCAAACATGATTTGAGAGTTTATTACTCATCAGAATATTTACTCTTTCAGCATGGTGACAGACACATTGAAGTTGTCCTGGAAGGCCTAGTAACAAAGGACCTGAAGGGCCATTACTGTAGATCATAGTCAAGTAGGCTCAATAGCTGATTAAAATGACTAGTCACAGAACAGAATCAAACCAATACAACAAAGTAGTTTCAAATTTTAGTGGTGAAACTAAGAAACATGAAAGTTTTGTTTGGCTCTTCAGTTTCCTTGTGCAATTTAATTTTTCTCCCAGTGAATCTCAAAGCTATAAGAATGACCATTTTAGAATTAATAGCTCAAAGAATTGTCAAACATTGCAGTAAATGGCACTTCAATGTTTGCAATGAGATTATGCATTTTTGGTGGGAGCTGTGCAATAGGTGAGTTTAAAAGTATTCCAAAGAGAGTCGGCAGAGAGCAAAGCAGCGGCAGCAGCAGCAGTAAGTTCTGTCGCCGAGCTCTACCCCTGTAGCCAAGT
>VZZY01023133.1:113421-131095 GCA_013400335.1 Eurystomus gularis
ACATTGGAATAGTCTCCCAAGGGAAGTGGCGGATTCCCCCACACTGAACACTTTTAGGGCTCAGCGCAACAGGGTACTAGGCCATCCCACAAACTTTTTTTTTTTTTGCCTTGAAAGGTTGGACCAGATAATCTGTGAAGTCCCTTTCAACTTGGCATTCTATGATCCTATGAGACTGTAGGTAGGTTCTTGCTGCACAGGAGTAGAAATATTGTTAATGGAAGGGAGTTATGCAGAGAGTAGAATGCACTGGCACAGGGAAAAAAGATGCCATGATATATGCTGTAGCAAGATGGGAAATGTAAGCAAGGTACAATCACTCAGGTGAAGATATGCTGAAATGGAGAAGAAGTTTACGACTGAGGAGCCTGAGAGTTAATGTGTCCATTTTTACAAAAATGTATTTCCTAAAAAATGATTAAATTTCATGGCAAAGGTCTGAGAAAATTTTATTTTATCTAACCGGTTACTGGTAATGAGAGTTTTTTTGCATTTGGGGTTTTTGGTTTGGGTTTTTTGTTGGGTGGGGTTGGTTTTTTTTTTCATTTAAATTGTCATTAAAATGACCTCCAAAAATGTTTGTTGGAATAAAGATAAAATGCTTGCAAATGTTATTTTAGCTTTGAAGCTTCATATTGCCCTTCTCTTGGCCTGCTATGCAGTTAACATTTCATACTTAACCAAATTGGTGAGATTTCCCTGTGCAACCAGTTTCTCTCTTTTCTAGACAGTATTGATGAGCAATAACTACAAATGTTTTATGTCCTTTAGATATTTCTTCTTAATGTTGTTTCTCTTTACTTGTTTTTCTTTATCTGTTCTTTAAAGAATCTTCTTGCTTTGATAAATGTGAATCGCTTAATAATTAGGTGGAGGACATTTTAAACAAAAATGTCCAATAGTGAACTGCACAAGCTATTTCATGAGAATATATAAAAATTATTCCCTATTCTATTATCAGTTATCTACTTATTAACACATACATACAATACTGGGAAAATATTTCTATGTTTACTGGAACAAAATGGGTAAATCCAGAAACTGTTACAAAGCAAAATTAATGATTTTGTAAATTTCAGAACAACTACATCTTTAACAGGTACATGGAAGAGCATTTAAGATTAGCCAGACTGCTTAACCCAACTTTCTTTTTTCTTTTAAAAATTGATGTAATTCCCAGGTTTTCCTTCTTTTTAACTTGAGTAAAAGGAACACAAGTATCAAACTGCATCCAATAAATCATAATATATGCTTAATAGACAAATATGCTTGTTGGTTTTATTCTACTTGTTAATGACCTCCCCAGACTTAGCTTTTCACTTAGAAACTGCTGATCTTGTTCCAGACTCTCTTGCTGCAGCGTATTTCACCATTTGTATCTTCATAAGCACTGTGAAGAAAATCTTGAAGTATGGTTGGTATCAGTGATGATTCATTTCAAATTTGATAACGTTCTCTTAGTTTCTTTGTGCTGTCCGATAAAATGTGCATGGAGAGTAAATTTGCTACTGATGAACAACATATTTTACAGAATAGTGACATTTTAACACAAATGTGAAACTTGTCCCATATGTCTTTGTTGCTCTACGTCTATCTACAAACTAATTTCTTGTACCAAAGATCATAACCAACAAGATTTTGTAAATTAAGTGGTCATGTTTAGGGAGGGAAAGAAAATAACTTCCCAAGGAATAAAAATTATAACAGATCAATTTTCTCTCTCTTTTTATCCCCTCTTTTTTTTTCTTTTCCCACCTCTTATGAGTACATAGAAACCTTTCCTTCAGAAATAGTGTTATACTATACTGAGAGTACTGGCTGATATCATTGCTTAAGTTATTTGGAAACATACAGTGGAGACACATTACTTCTTCACTGGGAACAAATCTCAGCAGGATTGGCCCTATGGTAACATAATATGAAGGAAGTGTTTTCTAGCATATAGGACTTCTGCTGTTGGTGTCTTGAAATACTCAGTGCTCAGGACTTATTAAGAGGCTGCCCAAACTTTTTAATTTAAACTCTGATTTAGCAAGATACTTTAGTACATACTTTATAGTATGTGACTTGTCCAACTAAGAACTGATTAGAAGCTATCTGAAAAATACCTGAACAATATATTAAAACATCCCACTAAACCTGGAAATTAATGTTGTTACTATATTTACTTCAGTCCAATTTTTAGGTTGCTACACTTGCTATTCTTCTACTGTATATAAGAAACGTTACAACAAGCTTTTGCAAAATGCCAGACATTTCATTAGAAAAATAGAAATTTTTCATCAATCTGAAGCATAAAAACACATTGGCAGTAGGCTAATGACTATCACCACTAGGATGATGTTGACTTAAGAATGACATCAACATTTCTGCTTCCAAAACTGATGATGCTAATCAAAACATGGAAATTACACAGCCACCTAGGATGGATGGAAAAGTTTAGGAATGATATCCACAAAGTATGTGTTTCAGCAGTGACAAATTAAAGCTTTCAAGCAGCTGCAATGTTTTCAGCTGGGAGAAGCTGATAAAAATCACAGAGATCTCCTCCAGAATGTACAATTTGGCTTAGGATAGAGACAGAAGTAAGATTTTGCTCTGAAAGCAGGGTGAATCTAGCAGAGAAAAAACAAATGCTGCTTACCAGAAAAAAACAAAACAAAACAACAACAAACAAGCAAGCAAAAACAACCACGGCTTATTGTAAAGAGAAGGGCTGGATGGTATGGAATTTTCTTCTTTCTAGACCAGGTAACGTGAGGTCTGAAAGGCCCTGCAAAATTTTCCTTTTTTCTAAAAGAAAAGAAGCCTTGTAAGAACCATCAGCCAAGAAGAATATCTAGTTCAGACATTTAACTCCCAGGAGTATTTATTGCAGATGCATCTCGGAAAATAGTTAAGATTTGCTTCTGGGACACTCACTGGTGCCCACCAGGTTCTGATGTATAAGTAGAACTACACATTCAGCAACTAGAGGGTAAAGCTATTGCAGGAAGTTTTAAAAGTAGAGCAAAAGGTAAGGTAGAATACTGAGATTACTGTGATATAAAGTATTTATACCTATGGAGACCTCCAGGACCAAAATTGGAACAACATCAAGTTCTCTTTTGTCATATCATTTTCCATGTTGGAGAAAGCAAAGGGAAGGTGTACTTCACAATGGAAAGTACAGCCCGTAAAAGGAAAGAATTTAGCACATGTAGTTTGCCAACAGTATTTTTATAAGACACAGACTCCCCAACTAAAGGTCAATCCAAATACACATGGACATGCGAAAAATATAATTTAATGCGAGCACTTCTACATGTTACTCTACTACACCACCATGGGGCAGACATCTACCTATAGTGAAAGACAGTTAATGACTGTGACGGCTAATCAGGAAGCATGCTAGGAGGGATTACCTAAAGAAGTAAATCTCTTGTAATTGAGGCTGAAGGATGCTGGAAATGAAGAGCAAGCTTTGTTTTACAGATAAAAAAGCATAGCTCCCAAAAATACACAGGAAGGTACTAAATACAAGGAAGGAATCCAAACCAAATTACGATCTCCAAGACTGCACTTAGTTGTACCCTCCAGTCACTTCTCGACATTCAGTCAGCAGGACCAGAACAGAGCCAGTTTGAAGCAAATTCCTTGCTCCCCCAGATCACTACGGTAGGGAAGTGGGGTCCTCAGCACTGTTTCATTCTGCAAATCATGGCCTATTGGTCCTTGCTACTTGCTAATGTAGACATAGCCAAACTATATTTATTTAGAGACTGAAGCAGGGCTACATATGGATAATTTCACCTTTGACAAGTACTAACTTCATTTACATTAACACCTGTCCAGACTGTTTTAAGTATAAACATAAAAATCTCCATAGTGTATTTGGGCCCTTCTTACTTAATTAACCATATGTGACGTAAAGTGATACAACCCAGTTAAAGGTATGTCATTGTTGATAGGATCAATTACAGTCAGACATAAGTATTCATTGCTTATACCATCTGTGCTGTACTCCTAAGTGCAGAACCTTGTCAATGAAAGTATACACAGATTAACTGTATTCACTCTCATTAAAAAACGCCAATCTGTTTTGTCAGCTCTAGGCACTTTCTGTTAAAAAGTTGCAATAATATAATGCACATTCACCTTGCCGTCCCAGCATACTGCAGCTAGTGCTATACCATTTGAAGGCTATAGAATAACGTTTGAGACTATTCTGCATCGTGAGTGATTTTGTTCTTAGCTAGTGGCAACTGTACAACAGTCTTCCAAAAGTCCCCTTGGATACCAGCCTGGGAAATCATTGTGGTCATGGTAAGGAAATAAATCTTGCCCATTCCATTACATACTCATTGACATTTTCTAAGGCTTCTGTTTCTCACTGCTGTTCCTCAATATTACAGGAACTGATTGTATCACATTTGAGGAGGAAAAAAACCCAAACCACCGTAATTCAAGCCTTGGAAACCTTCAGTTGCCATGTAGGTATGCCTGCAGACAAATACACACATCTATATATGTAGCAGAAATACTACAACCAATTTCATACCTTTCACGTTTGCTGCAATGGGAAATTACAGTTAGATTAAACCAATACTCCTAAGGTTAATTAACAATTTCATGTATGAGTTTTATATATAAAGATCTATAAGATGTGTTCAGATTTATACGGCTTGGAATGGGTTTTATTTTAATTTCTATCATTATTATGAGAATAATTATTTTTATTTTAAAACATAATTATATGGTAGGCAACATAGTCACTGGATGGGTGAGGAACAGGTTTTAAAGGACCAGTTTGGATCACGGGAAAAAGCTTTACTACTACATGTGTTGAGAGATCAAAGGTTTTAAAAGGAGATTGAATTATGATTTACATTTTTTTTTCCTCAGAATTACAGGAACAAACTGATGGGATAAAATATGTTTCTAATCAGGCCTCCTCCAAAGATGACATATTGAAGGAAGATTAGGAACCAGTGTTCTATTGTTAAATGATTACAGTTAAAAGTGTAATCAATCCAGGTCACTTGACAAAGTTAGCTGTGCACATTACTTTCTCATAGAAGATTTGAAGGCCACATATAAGGATTATCATGAGTAAAAAGTAAGAAGGATAAACAAGATGCACTTTTATCACTATTGTTTGTATCTCTGTGCTTAATTTGGAAGGGATTTAGAGGCACACCCATGTGGGAAGAGCCTGGTCAGTCTAAAACTGGAAAAAAAATACCTCAACCAAAAACCAGCTTTTGGCTGATGAGGATTTTTCCCTGTTTAAAGTAAGTCTAACATCTTCATCTCCAGTTGTTTTACGTATCAGAGATACTAAATAGTTTGATGGAGAACACCAACCAACAGTTTTATAAAATGTTCTAGAAGAAGTAAAGTTATGGAGAAGCTCTGAGTATGAAAGGATGGTACATGGTACCTGTATTCTTCAGAACACAAACCAAAGCATTTAGAGTAATCAGCACCAAAAACAAAGCTGAATTCACTAAAAATTCATAAAAATTTTATGTAGTTTTCAGTGATATTTTTATATATAATATTGAGAAAACAAAACTTCACAAATCTCTATTGAGAAGAGCCTGAAATGCTCTTTTCCTTTTGATCTCTTTATTCATAATCTCAGATTTTTACCTACTTCTCACTTGTAACAAAAAAAATATATTTAGCTAGTCCTATTGGATCATAGACAATCTGACTTTCACATTAATTTCCTTTGAAAAGGAAGCATTGTCTGAATGTCACCTAGAGAACAAGGTTAAAGTAAACTAAGCAGAGAGGTTTGCTGTAATACCACAGAACAACAGTTAAATGATTATGTGAAGCTGTCAGAGTTGGCAGGTTCAAAATCCCAGTATAGAACCAAACAGCTTGCTTGATTTTTTAAGCCAAAGTTATGTAATGAGAAATTTGTTTGTGCTGGGAAAACATCCTCTGTACCCTTTCATGCCTTCAATGAGTATTTTTCAAAAGGCAAGCAGTGGCATATTTGTCTTGAGAAGATGTTTTCTTACATTAGATAAGCCAAATGCACACGTCTGAAAGCAAAAGACTACCTTCTGCATAGTTCAGACATAGAGATGCTTTATAATGTGTTATTTTAGTATAGATGCTCCATGGTAAAGTATGTACACTTACCATAGTCTGTACTGTATGGTTTCAGAAATATACATTTTAATTAAAAGTATGCATTTGATTTAATAGCACCTGGTTTTGGCTCTGCACTAAAATGTTTGGATGAAGGCTTGCAGTTCAGATATTTGGTTGAAACATTGCATACCGGAGATGGCTATGCAAGCTTTGGGCTGGAGAATGAAGATAAAACTTTTAGATAAAGGCCTCAGAAGTTAAGAGTGTCTGCTGCACAGCAAGTCTCATCACCCTAGCTCAGGTCTTCCTTCTCTCCTCATTAAAGATAGACTAACTGGAATGTAGTACTGCATCAGTACAACTGTAGAAATTCTGCTGTGTTGCTCTAGGAAACAATGAACAAAGAAAACTAGAATTCTGCAGTTCCTTTTTAGATGGTTACATCTCTTCTTAGGAAATGCAACTAAATAGCTATTAAATGTATGTCGCTCATCCTTACAATTCATGTATACTACAGAAGACATATTAATAAGCATTAGGTACAACAAGATAGTGTTTCAAATGTAACAAATTTTATAATTATCACTATTACCCATAATGATCACGCTTCAGGAGAAATTGCCTTAGGAAACATAAAATATTAAGGCATCATTATTGCAAAGGGGCCCACACTGAATTTAAAGTGTTCAGGTGTTCATCTAAGAGTTTAACAATGTGTTTTGCACAGAAAATAAAGGTGTGGCAAAGTTGCTCTTCCCCAAAATAATAAAAAAGCTGTCTACATGATACAACTTCGTATTGAAAAATCAGGTAGTTCTGCCTAAGTTTAATCATGAATAACATTACACTGTCCTGTAAAAAAAAAGTAATAGTTAATTTGAGGTGGGCAATGTTAGGACCACACAAAGATCAGAGTCTGCTTTTGGAAAAACTGTTGCCCTCCATTTGGAATTTTTTCTGTATTCAGTTCTGGACATATTCTTGAATTAATTCTTTAGGCAAAAATTTATACTATATATTTTAGTGAAATCCATCTAGAAAACAACTGCCAAATCAGATGGCTATGATTATGGCACACCAATTACAAAACTTTTAAAGTAATTTTATAGGAAGAATTTATGATCAACACAACAAAAATAAAAAGACATCTTAATGGTTAGTGTACCTGCCTTGAAATGGCAGATGTAGATTGAATCCTTTACTGCAGCCCAGATCACTTATCAACTACAAGCTGACCCCTGGGCCACAGATCAACCACAAACAGCAAGATAACAAAAACTTCTCTGATGAAGTTGGGTACTTTTGAAGATCTCGGCCTTGGTCTCTCTCTGCCTTTTCTGCACATGGATAAAATGGGACTAGTAATTCTGTCCTATAGATTAGTGTAAGTAGAGGGGAAAAAAATTCCACAAATAACTTCAATACTGCAAA
Source organism: Eurystomus gularis (assembly GCA_013400335.1). Taxonomy (NCBI): domain Eukaryota; kingdom Metazoa; phylum Chordata; class Aves; order Coraciiformes; family Coraciidae; genus Eurystomus; species Eurystomus gularis. Next base: position 120,943 of record VZZY01023133.1, read on the forward strand.
ATAGGCAACCTCTAGCCTGCACTGAAAGTCTGGAAGATGGAGCACAGAGCAAACTGCCAGAGTGCTCTGAGAAGCCTTTAAAAACATTTGTGTCAGGGGTTGACAGTCTGTCTCTTTTATTTCCCTCATACAATGAATTTCTGCCTCAGGTCTACCTTTTTGCTCAAGAATGGTCATGGCAATCACCAGTGATCTCTAGCTGTACCCCATCAATAATACACCAAGGACTCAAAAAAAAAAAAAAAGCTCTCTGTTTGTTCCCAATCTCATGCAGTTTCTACATTACAATTTTTACTCCTGCTTATCTAGGCTGATGTTGTTCAATTCTAAACAGCAGTTTTTCCATGATTGTAATTTTTGCTGTTTCAAGTTTCCACTATGTTTGATTTGAGTGAAGTATCCTATTTTCTATTTCAGTTCTGTCTCTTCAGCACTCTTTCTATCTATACTTTCTAAACACTGTATCCTCAAAGCTTTAATACACTCAGCTTCAGATGACCATCTTATACTCAAGAAAGAGTTCAAAGATGAGATATGTTTCCAAAGCCCCTCTGGACAAAGTTTGTCATCTACATATACAAAAAAAGTTGAGAAGACCAAGGATGGGGAACAGATGAAAACTAAAACTGGAACAATACAATATTCATAACATGCAGTGATCCAGAATACATCTGCCACTCAGTCAGTCAGTCTGTTTCTGCATTTATGTCCTTAATGCCCACATGCACAATCGCCAAGAGTCTTATTCCTCTTTCCCAGTGCACGTGATGGCAGCTGCCTGACTCCTGCGCTAACTAATGCCAAGACCAGTCTCTAGAATGCAAGTGTATATCTATACTAAATTGTATATCATATCACAGAATAGTGATATAACAAATTTAAAAGCATTTTATGTACAATCGACATCTTATATTGACTCTTCACAGTTTGTATTGTCTCTTCAGCTTGGTATTCATGCCACTTCTCTTAGAGAGCCAATCTCCCCATAATAACTGAATTTAGAGAGCATTCTGGCTGTCACTGCCCACTGCTTTAAACAGACCTCTGCAAACCAAACAGAAGCTATAAAAGCAGTTCATAGCCTTAGCTACTTCAAGTACTTTCTGAATAGTCACACGAGGATACATGCCTAAATTAACTCCAGTTATTTCTAAGGTGCCATACTGAAAATCTGTTTAAATGTAACAAACACAAAAACATAAATGAAGCAGCTGAGACTGTTATTTGCTTTGCTACAGTAGAATATCATACTTGGTTAGATGTTGGAAATGAATCGGATAGCCAAGCAATAACAAGGAACAAAGTAATCTTCCTATTCTTGCCAGGACCGGATATTTTGCCATCATTATTGGGTGGGGGGAAGAGGGTGGAAGGAGAAAAAAAAAAAAGTGAGCCCAGTTGTTTATATATAGTTTATGTATGTTTAATACAGATGTACAAGATTCAAAGTTTGGTACTGGTCTATTAGCCTCAGCTTCAGAATTTTCAAATATAGTTAAATGAAACCAAATGCAGTTAAATGAATACTAAATGATTTCTTATAAAACACTGAATTCTTGTGCTTTTTGTGGTTATCTGGTATGCACTTCCAATAACTGAAGCCAACAGAGCTCAGATCTGGAAAATTAGTTTTGCTGAAAATAGACAAGCAACTCTTCTCTAACATTTACACTAACATCATCTGGAAAAAAACCCAGCAATCTTTTGTACTTCATTTGAAAGGGTTGAATAAATGTCAGTACTAGGCAATTTTCCCATTCTGACCAGGACTGGCTATCTACATGAAAACACAAAATGACTTGTAAATCAGATTGCTACTTACCTGATCTGTTCTTCCTTCAGACTTCCACCGAGTACTGACCCACATCTCACTGTCTGTACCATTCCCCAACAGCTCTGCATGAAGATAATTGCAAAGCAAAATGGAAAAATATCATAAGGTTTAAAAGAAACTATCTCATGCCTTTTCTAATTAGCAGCTATTCAGAACTTCTTTTGTAATAGCATCTACTCTTCAAGGAGACTGTTTTACTCCAATGGTCTTGTCTAGTTTTCCTAACGTTAAGGAGGGGATTTTTTTAGTCAGTGTAAATACTTCTTAGCTTATACAACAGGTATTGATGAATCCATTTTTATTAGATGTCTCTCAAGCTCCAGCTGGCTTCCAAGCAGATCAATCAAAAATGAACTAGATGTCACTCACATCAATAAAAAAGCAAACATACACAACACTTCATCTCTGTACAGTATATGTGGAGACAGTCAGCTTACAACTCACATACTCATGCCATCCCCCATTCTATTTAATCTTTCAGAAGTAGCATTCCTTTTATCCAAATTAAACTCATACTACCTTTCTGTTATCTCTCTATGAACATCTGGCCATCAACTCAAGCTAGGTATGGCTAAAACAACATTTTCAGACTTTGTCTCACAGAAGCTCCTTCCATAAAATGCTTTTCAATCTTTCTTTTTTAACATCTGGCCTTCACTGATAGGACCCATGAATCTTCTTCTGTGTCTTCATAGGCAGGGTACTCTTTTCTTTATGTCATCAGCTGTACATATGGCCTTTCCCACCTATATCCTCAATCAAATGCCTCTCCCACATTCCCAAAATATCACTTCTCAATTATGTTTTTTTCTTTGCTGCAAAGATAATATTCCTAGCCAAATCATTCATGCTGTCCCTCTTTTAAGCTCCCTGGTCATCCCCTAGGGCAAGGTCTCACTGTTGTGGTTCTCCAGGGTAGTCTATGCTGACACTTTGGAACAAGAATCACTGCATTACTTCCCATGGTCCCCATTGTGCTTGGGAGTAAGAAGTATAACAGTGCCTTTAACTGTTTGATGTTTTGGTCTGCTATCACTTTCTCAGTTTCCCACCACAGCCTCTTTCAGCAAAATGGCTGGGTTTTCTTCAAAATTTCTATTTACCATAACTATAAAAAACATGAGAACAGCTGTGCCAACTGGAAGCTCAGACTACTTATATGGCTAATCTATGATCCTCTAGCATCAACATTTAACTCTTACTTAGATTACATTTAAGCCTGTATGTCTTCAGATTCGTAAATTCAGTTGTCTTCCATGAAAACAGCTCTTCAGCAAAATCAGACAAATAATCAAAATGTCATATTCTTTCTGCACTAGGACCTTTTTTGTGAACAATATGAAAGAGGGAAAGATCAATAATACACACACTTCGGCACATCAGTTACACAGCCAGTTAGTAATTTTCACCTTACTTTGGTTATAAAATTTCTCAATTTTTCACCAAATGCCCAACTCTGTTAATGGTTCCTCATTTTTCTTCATGAACTACTTTGTGTGTCAGTCTTCATTTTGGTTTTGCAGAGTTGGAATGCCATGTCAATATAAATCACATCGACCATTTTTGAATAAGACAATTCTATCTCTCATATGTACCTGTAGATGAGGCATAAGATACAGTAAGAAGTGATAAGGCATTTACTGTAGAGATTTAATAGTGTGCTGATGTTACAGCATACATCTGCATAATCATGTTGGCTTTGAAAACACCACTTTAAAATTAAATTAATAATACCTTTCACTATGCTATTCTACCAATGTCCATTGCACTACAACTACGCAGAGCTGAATTGTCACAAAATTCTAAAGATTATTCAGAAATCTAAATATTAACTCTTTCATTAAGGAAAAGAACCTTCCTAGAAGACTTGAAAGTTCTGAAAAAAACCAACAAACAAACAAAATTCTTTTCTCCCAAATTTTCATCTGACATCATATTCAACCATCATTTCTCTAACAACATTCTTAAAATGAAGCCTGCTTAACAAAGTTGATGAAAAACCACTGACTCCAGAGGATCTTGGCACAATATTTATGTACACAGAACATTCAGAAAGTGTATCCAAGTTTGAGTGCAAATATGGTACCCATGAGAAGAAATTTTTCTGTGTGTTTGGACGTTCAAGGTATTAAAAAGAATAAAATATATATTACATACTAATTTCCAGATGTGTGTTTATAGGCTATCTTCTGGTGCTCAACTTTGTAACCTCAAAGAAGCTTCAAAATATGAGGTTTTGCTATTTGATAAGTACACTAATTAATATAAACTTAAAATATACATATATTTTACTATGAAAGCATCTTAAAAACAAAAACCAAATCTGAACAGTAAGTATTGTTTTATGTTCTCATTACAAAACAATCTTTATATGACAATACATCATTTATTATCTGAACTGACATCTGAACGGACAGTGCTCAGAAAGGAAAATTGTCATTGCCCTAAGTAAGCTTTCAGCACATCATTTTGGCCTTATTCAATGTTAAGGTACTTTTCAGATCACCTAAACCTGAACATGACATCATTAATTTCTGAAAGGTTCTTCATTTGGCAAAAATGCTGTAGTATCCAAGCACTCCACAAACATTCACCACTTTGGCTAAAAGAGCACGACACATAGCTACATGAGACCATTGTGTGGAAAAGTGCCATTAGCATTGTTTAACGGGCAGAAAATAATGAAGGTCAGTCTATTTTGGGTACCCAAAACGAACTTCTTATATTTTTCAGAGACCCTGTTTCCATACAGTCAAAACACATGTCCCCTTTGCCTTTTGCTGGAGTTGTGAGAGGTCCCAGCTGCTGCACTGGAAGCTACAAGTGCCTCCCCTAAGTACTCTGGAAATAAGGAACAAATGATAGGGGTCCATCCGAGCAGGAGTATGTATATACGTGACCTGTGTGGTGTGGCAGGCTTAGAAAGAGGACTGAGCTTTCCAGGGTACCCATCACCCATTCTAAACACAGATTAATTTCTTCCTGGGGGATAAGTACAGGGCTGATCCAAACAAGGAAGATGTGCTGCCATGCCGTGAGGATCTCTGATATGAAGCAGTAGCTGGTGCCGAAGGATCCAGACCCTCCCCCCACCCCCAGCCTGCTCCTGAGCAGATGTACATGCAGCTGTGAATTCAACACATCAGACACACTCCAAATAAGGTGTCTAACTCCCTTTTTTTTTTTTCTTTTTCTTTTTTCAGAGAACTGCTACATTTGCTCTGACATGTGAGCAGATTTAAAAACTCCTTAACAAAACAACACAAAATATAAGGGAAAGTAAAACTTGCATTTTTAGATGTTCATCAAGGCAATTGTCATTCTGAACACCACTGAGCAATTAAGTAATCAGAAGGGAAGTACGAGCCCAGAAAAATGAGAGTATAGGCCCTGCTGTAATATAACCTGCATAAAAGAAGTTACAATCAATTCTGTATCTTCCTTTCAGCAATTTTAAAGCAGTACATAAATACTGGTATGAAGCGTAAAGACCATTCTAAATTAAGATACAAAACTAAAAATCTGGCAAAATTAGAGCCAATACTTTAACAATAATAGATATTTTAAACACAGGGATTTTATTATTATGTTGCATTACTGTAGCTACTCAGTTACCTCCTCACTGCAGCATCATCAGTTCTCTGTTTTCCAAGGTAACAGGAGCCTGGATTCCTCAGAAATGGGAGGAATTGAGAGGCTGGAGAGGGAGAGGAGGGAAAGGGAATGGTGGAGAGGTAATACAGGTAGTTTTAGAGAGAACGTCAAGACATGTAGCTCCACACAGCTGGCTGTGACGCAGCAAAGCTCTACATCCATCACAGTACAGTGCTTCCTGGAGGGCCAGCCAACATACAGTTCAGAGACACTCTGCCAGTGTGGGTTTAGTTCTGTGCTCAAGTTATTGAGGGCTCTTGTGCTGCTTGTTTTCTCCGTTTTGCAGAGAAAAGGCATTGCAGTGAAGTCTGATCTTGTAGAGTATACCAGCTCTAGCGCGTGCAGTGCTGCCTCTCAGTGCTTGCATATTTGCTACACCTGACCTGATAACACATTTGGAAATGGAGCAGGAAGAAGTCATAGCAAATGCAAATAGATTCACAGTGGGTTTGGGACAGTTGACAATGAGCCCAAGCTGATAATACCTGTTGGACTTGCCTCTGCATACATTTTCTGTGTTCCTCATCCTGGAAAAGTGATATAGAGACTTTCAAATTAGGTCTACACGGAGCCCGGTGGGTTCATACAGGGTTTACTATTTAGCCCTCTGCAGCATGTAAGTAGCTAACCTGTTTCTGGACTTCAGCTGGTACTGTAATTGAGACAACCATACAAATCCAGCACTGAGATCTGACGTATAAAAATATGGACCCAAACTGGCTCTGCATTTGTGACATGATTAATCCAAAAACTGAATGACAACAAAATACCGAAAGATAAGTGAAGCTCAGTTGTCTGCCTTCAATACTGACTGCAAAAGATATTTATATTGCAGCTGATCAAATTACCTTTGTATATAAATTAAGCACTACACAGCTTATTGGCTTTTCTTTGTGTATCATTAGTTGAGACTAAAATTCAAAGATATGAGTCAGTTTTCTTGTGGATCAGTAGTGCATCCCTCTCTAAATGGAAACACAACACACCAGGAAAAGGAACGTCAACACAGTGACATGTTAATGAAACTGATTTTTCCCAAAACATAGTCTAACCACATCTGTAGCAAACATGATGCCAACTTACAAAGTGCTCCTTGAATTCAACTGACCAATACCTCTGAACAACTTGAATTTTTCAGTTCCCCCAGTATATAGAAATAAGAACAGCATGAAGTTTATAGAAGTTCTTTTACTTGAGATATTCGTTCAAGAGTAGCCAAAATTGCTTACTGTCCTAGACTAAAGTGCTTTTTGACCCCAGAGAGAGGGTGTTCCCTCTAAACCAGAGCTGACGGCACAAGAATTTCAGAAAGTACTGTTTGCATTTTACTGGTCTTTGGATTGCTATCATACAGGACTTTAAGGTACAGTTCTGGCAGTCTGAAAGTTGTAAAATGCTTAAATTATTTTGCTTTAAAAAGCAAATAAAGCACCATTAAAAACATTTAGTCTTCTATTCAAGGCGCAGCCTTTTTTCACTGCCTTCAGCACCAGGTTATCAAAGTACCCTCAGTAGTCCATTAAGAATTAGAAGTAGTGTCTGTCATAGTTGGTTTATTTCCTCTTTACCAAAGGGGGAAATTAAGTGTAGAATGTAATGTTTTGGTAAGGTTTCTTTTATTTTATCAGTTTAATAAATGCATACACCTACTTCTATATTTGTGTCAGACAAAGCTATGTAAAAGAATTGTGCCTAGCACTTAAATTTCCATAGGAAGTGGCTCCCTCACCCCAAGCAGTCCTTAAAAAGGCTGACAAGACAAGCTTTATAAAGGTGATTTAAAAGTTTCAGTATTCATAAATTGAGTTCATTATAGTGATTTTCTACCTCATATTTAAGGCGAATTTTTAAAGATAACTTCGGTCACTCATCACCTTCAAGATAAAAAGTAGGTTCTTGTACTGAAATCTCTATTCTTTGGGAACATATTGTCTTTCATAGAATCATAGAATGTTAGGGGTTGGAAGGGACCTCCAGAGATCATCGAGTCCAACCCCCCTGCCAAGCAGGACCAGAGAATCTAGGGCAGGTTACACAGGAACACATGCAGACAGGTCTTGAAAGTCTCCAGAGAAGGAGATTCCACAACCTCCCTGGGGAGGCCGTTCCAGTGCTCTGTAACCCTCACAGTAAAGAAGTTCCTCCTCATGTTGAGGTGGAACTTCCTGTGCTCTAGCTTGTATCCATTGCCCCTTGTCCTATCACAGGGCACAAGTGAAAAGCGGTTGCCCTTTTCTTCATGACACCCAGCCCTCATATATTTATATACATTAATTAGATCCCCTCTCAGTCTTCTCTTCTCCAGACTAAAAAGCCCCAGGTCTCTCAACCTTTCCTCATAAGGCAGGTGTTCCAGTCCCTCCATCCTCATAGCCCTCCGTTGGACTCTCTCAAGTAGATCTCTGTCCCTCTTGAACTGGGGAGCCCAGAACCGATCACAGTACTCCAGGTGAGGTCTCACTAGAGTAGAGGGGGAGGTCTTTAGAAGCCTAGATTTTATATCATGGAATCACAGAATAAATGAGCTTGGAAGGGATGTCTAGAAGTCACCTAATCCAATCCTCTGCTCAAAGCAGGTCTAAAAAGAAGTAACTCAGCAGCTTGTCTAGTCAAATCCTGAACACTTCCAATGGATGGAGATTCAGCTACCAAATACAAATACCACATTTAGCAGATGATTGGTCCTGGAGAGGCTCATCCACATCCTCATAGGATTTCAAAGCTAGCTGGGCTCACTGTGGTGCTCTGTTCTGATTTCTTGCATAATTAAGTCAAAGAGCTGCACTCACTCATTTTTGTATCAACTTCTCATTGAGTAAGGACATGTCTATAATAAATTCTGATTTAAAGAGTTGAAACCTGAGACACTTCAATGCATTCCACACTCTTAATGTATAATTCATATTATATAACATTAAACTCTATCCCATCTTAACAGTCTGTCTAGAAGATGGTCATTTCGGGTTCAGAAGATACATCCTTCTGACCTTGTCATCTTTCACTACAAAAGCTTCTCTTACAGTTCAGTTTTCCTAAGCACAGAGAGCAATTACCTTCCAGATATCAAACAGTTTAATAATCCCAGGGAATTATAAATAAATATGTGAAGTTATATGGAAGATGGAGGTGGGGGGGTGGGGGCTGGGGAAGGAAAAACACACAGACAGACAAAAAGAGAAAGATATTCCAGAAAGCTTGCATCTCAGTGCCACCAGGATTTCAAAGAATAGTTTACTGCTGGTCATTTTATCAGCAGTAGTGAAAAGGAAAAGCAGCCAGTTCTGTAATCAAGAGCTAATCAATTTAGGCACTTCTGTCATACAGGACAAAATAAACTTTATGTTGAGAGTTGAAGGATGGAAGAGAGAACCAGGGATTACTTTCCCTCTGAAAGCTGTTCCACTTTTTGGTCTTGTGCAATCTAGACTGAGTCAGAGAGAGCGCTTTGCACCATATGGTTCAAGCTGTGGGCTTGAATTTGAAGCACTTCCTTAATATGTGGTCATGTACCACCCCGCGCTCTAACTCTTACTGTTAAACCTTCCCAGTAAGAGTCTTACTGTGAGAAAACTATCTGTCTCCTTGAAAAACAACTAGGCAATTACATTGCAAAGTCATGAAAAACTACTTCCTCTAAAACCTATGAAGAAACCAGACACCTGCATGTGCAATGTAGTCTTAAAAGCAGAATGACAGGATCACAAGGTCAATGGTTTTCCTTTTGAAAGATGTTATCTGGACAGGATTCTGACTCCTAGAGAGTTCAGAAAAAGAAAAAAGACAAAACACAAATAAAAAACTACAACAGACAGCAAAAACCAACCAAGTGAAAAAGAATTTTAAACAAAATAAACAAGAATGATGAGAGATGAGTAGTATCTTTTTCTGCAACCATACTTAACCCATTCAATAATGTCTAAGAGATGTACAGGAAGTCAGTATCATTAGCTTTTGTTTAATTAGATTCAAGGATGAAGGAATTAATAAAATTGTAGAGCCCCTTAACCTGTTGTTTTGAAAACAGGGTTTTCATGACTATGAGAGCAAGAAGAATATGGCTTCCACAGAAACCAGACTTGACCAAGCACTTTGTATATGTACAAACCAAGCATCTCATAAGCTGCTCAGTAGAGGACATGAATAGAAATCCCACCTATATATCACAGAATTGCTATGGCTGGAAAGGACCTGTAAGATCATTGAGTCCAACCATTACCTACTTCTACCAGGCCACTTCTGCATCATATCCTTGAGCACCCTGTCTAGACGGCTTTTAAATACATCCAGGGATGGTGATTCAACCACTTCCCTGGGCAGCCTGTTCCAATCCTTGACAACCCTTTCAGTGTAGAACTTTTTCCTAATGTCTAACCTAAACCTCCCCTGGTGTAACTTAATACCATTTCCTCTTGTCCTGTCAGTTGCGGCTCGTAAGAAGAGACCAACACCTGCCTCCCTACAACCTCCTTTTAGGTAGTTGTAGAGAGTGATAAGGTCACCCCTCAGCCTCCTCTTCTTCAGGCTAAACAACCCCAGTTCCCTCAGCCGCTCCTCATAAGACTTATCCTTGAGACCCTTCATCAGCTTTGTTGCCCTTCTCTGCACCCTCTCCAGAACCTCAATGTCTTTCCTGTACCGTTGTGCCCCAAACTGAACAGAGTACTC
>VZZY01023133.1:131577-145354 GCA_013400335.1 Eurystomus gularis
ACCAAGTGGGTCACCTTGTCATAAAAGGAGATGAGGTTCATTAAGCGGGACCTGCCCTTCATGAACTCATGCTGACTGGGCCTGATGGCCTGGTTGTCCTGTAAATGTTGTGTTATGGCGCTTAAGATGATCTGCTCCATGACCATCCCTGGCACCAAGGTCAGACTGAAGGAGAACCCCAAATCTTACCAGTCAAGTAAGCTCCTGCAATTCAAGCTATTTTCTCTACAGGAACATAACATGCAATGAGACAACCATTCAGCAGGCCTCTTCTAGATGTTATTGTTGGGGCCAGTAAACAGCCAAAGACACAAAATGTTGCTATAGATGACAGCATTAGAAAGCCCATCAAAGCAAGATTTCCACAGAAGAATAACATTCTCCCCTCCTAAGGAAAAAAAAAAAAAAAAAATGGAGAAGAGAATGTCATTGGAATAATACACTTCTTGTTAGAAAGTACATTATGACAGTATTTATTTATCCCTTTAAAGAGGAATCTAATGTTACTCAGCCACTGACTTCTGTATACCCAGCTCAGCATAAAGTATTATGTTCACAAGGGTCTGAAGGAATTTTCCTCAGTGACCTGAAATTAGCAGGACTCAGAGTCCAGGGGTGTTAACTCCACTCAAGTCCTACACCAAGTGTTCATTGTTAACCATGTACCTCTGAGGGCCTGGAGACAGTCAGGCCTGAGCAATGCTGAAGCCATGTGTGCCTCCTCTAGCCTTAACTCAGACAATGTCAGCGTCTGCACACTGATAAAAGCTGGGCTGACATTGGAGGCTAAGCATGTAGCTGGAGGGCTCCGGACAACTCAACGGTGCTGGGAATATGCATCCCATTAGACTCTTGGATCCTCCAAAATTTCCTTTGACCTAGCATGAGATGTCAGTCAAAGATACGCTTTTGATACAAACCTAGTAAGACACACCTTCTTAGTAGAGAAAATGGCAATTTATTCTGTGGATTAGAGCAAAGGACCATTTCTGCTGTTCTCTACCAGAAGAAAACGCAGCATACGGCAAGGACAAAGCCTGTTTAATACTTGTACATTAAGAAGACTTAATCTTGTTTGGAGTCTTCTGACACTATAACAACAAAACAAGGCGAAGTTCTAGATACTGCCATCCTCCATCTACCTGGAGTTCTGCAAAGTGTTCAACACTGTCCCACAGAACATCCTGGTCTCTAAAATGGAAAAACATGGATTTGATGGCCAGATCACTTGATGGATAAGGAATTGGCTGGGTGGTCACACTCAAAGAGTTGCAGTCAACTGCTCAATGTCCAAGTAGGGACCAGTAATGAATAGTGTTCCTCAGAAATTTGTACTGAGACTGGTGCTGTTTAGCATCATTTGTCTGTGGCATGGACAGTGGGATTGAGTGCACCCTCAGCAAGCCTGTGGACCATACCAAGCTCTGTGGTGTGGTTGATACACTGGAGGGAAGGGAGGCCATCCAGCAGGACCTTGACAGACTTGAGAGGTGGGCCTATGCCAAACTCATGAAGGTCAACAGGCCAAGTACAAGGTCCTGCACCTGGGTCGCACAGATACAGCCTGGGTGGAGTATGGACTGAAAGCTGTCCTCAGGAGAAAGACTTGGGGGTGCTGGTGGATTAAAAGCTCAACATGAGCCAAAAATGCATGGGTGCAGCCCAGAAAGCCAACCATATCTTGGGATGCATCAAAAGAAGCATGGCCAGCAGGTTCAAGGGAGGTGATTCTTCCCCTCTACTCTGTTCTCACGAGAACCCAGCTGGAGTACTGCATCCAGCTCTGGAGTCCCCAGTATGAGAAGGACATGGAACTGCTCTGCTGGGGCCAGAGGAGGGCCATGAATGTGATCAGGGGGCTGGAAAACCTCTCCTATGAGGACAGACTGAGACAGTCGGGGTTGTTCAGCCTGGGGAAGAAAAGGCTCCAGGGAGACGTTATTGCAGCCTTCCAGTATCTGAAGGAAGCCTACAAGAAAGCAGGGGAGGAACTTTTTACAAGGGCTTGTAGTGATAGGACGACTGGTAATGACTTCAAACTGGAAAAGAGTAGATTTAGATTAGAAATTAGGAAGAAGTGAGTGTGGTGAGACACATGAACAGGTTGCCCAGGGAAGCTGTGGATGCTCTATCACTGGATGTGTTCAAGACCAGGCTGGGTGGAGCAATCTGGTCTAGTGGGAGGTGTCCCTGCCCATGGCAGAGAGGTTGGAACTGGATTTTCTTTAAGGTCCTTTCCAACCCAAACCATTCTGTGATTCAGAGAGTATCATAATTCTATGATACTAGTTATTGTTCTCATATGGTTACTGAGGTGTTTATTACTAAAGATAGGTATCTGACACTGTTTCCCATAACTGAATCTCTCTTGTTCTATTACTACTTTGCCTATCATTCACTGCACTTACATCTAAGATAAGACTGTTAACTGCTTGAGAAAACAACCTAATTAATTGCATGTATGTAAGATGCCCCACAGACTCCCCTGATGCACTACTCATACAAATCCATTCCTATTGGGTTGATTCTTCAGGAGTCAGCCAACAGACGACACAAGTATATGTTAAGATTCAAGGACAAGCAAACTTGCAGCAAAGAGAAAAATCTAAGTAAAGAATGGGGCATGAAGGCAGAGCTAGCTCAGATGTTTTTGCAGCAATAATTAGCGGTCATCTCTAACATACGAAGTGCTACACAAAACACTGTACAAAATGTTAAGATCTCCAGCTGTGCAAAGTACAAAGAAACACTCTGGGGACAAGTTTTGTACATGATTATCTGTGTTGATCTAGACCAGACATGCGGATGTACTGGCAGTACCACAGCATACATTTTACACGTCTGTCTGCTCGACCACTTACATTTATCCTTCTTTTCTCTCACACATTTTTATACTCTTGACTAATCTCTGATTCAGCAGGCCATCATCGAATATTTTCAAATTCTTGTCAAGTCAGCCCCAAATTCTAGTATTATATATCTATCTATACCTATATAGGTGTCTGTGTATATATACGCGCACACATATATTCAGGCACACACAGTATTCACGTATATAGTCGAGTAGAGAAAGCAACCCTAACAGAATTGCTTCCAGCTGTAGTGATCTAATACTATTTTCCCCACCAGATGGCAGTAACTTCAACTTAATACAAAGCAGACTGGTTGCCACATGTGCCGCAAACAATGGCATGCTTTATATTTGGCTTTTTCCGTAAGAGGGAAACACTGGGGATTTTAGCATGTAGAGCTATTCCCGTTTCCTTCTGCTTAATGACAAATTGAAGGATAAAGTTTATTACTAGCAGCTAAGCTCAACTTTGATCAATGTATCCTACAAAGATTTTTTTTAAAGACATGTATCATCCCATGTTGTTATTTTTTCAGTATCCTGTAATTTTCTCAAATTTGAGAAATATGAGTGTTAGTTCCAGTCATTGTCTTTTTCCCAGAATAATTCCCAAAGAGAAAGGACTGGGTAACTTTCAATTGCATAAAAAACTTAAACTTCTAGAATATGTGCTAATAATTAAAATGACTAAAGGACTCCCAAGGGGGGAGGGGGAGAAAACATCTTGTGCATAATTGTTTGACAAAAAATATACAGTGTGCAGACTTCTTGACTTATGAAAAATTCAGGGTATCATCTACAACAAAAATATTGCAGGCATCACATACTATATTACACATATGCTAAATTGACTTTAATGTGGGAGCTAACAATTCCTTATACCGGTAAGAGGAGGCAAGTTTTTGTCACCATAGTCCAAGCACTGCAAAAATAATGTAATCTGGTGGATGGAGACTGCTCTGCAGGATATCCAGCTTCAGGAGGGACTCATCCATAGATTCCAGCCAAAAGATTACTGTTTGCCTTTCATTTCTTTAACTTCTCCTTATTTTTGAAAGAAATTTTCCAGAAGAAAATGTCATATATTATAAACAGAGGACTTCACTCCTAGTTATATTAGTATTCAGAATGATTAAATGGGTTTATAGTCAGCTCTATGCTGACTCCAAAGAAAATATCAAAAATGCACATTCTTATTAATAAAACACACTCATCTTTCAATAAATTTATGACCAAATACACAGTTTGTTTGGACAGCTGGCTTCCACTATCCTACTAGCACAGATTTAGATCCATTTTTGATTCATCGTTTTTGGTTTTAGGTAGAAAAACAAAATAGAGTAAAATTTTTTCCAGATATACAAAACAAGTAAGTACAGTGCTGGAAAGAAAAGATCACAAAAATAAAGCAAAATTACCCAGATTTTATGGATGAACAGAAGTTTGAGATAAAAAAAAGACAGCAAAAAAGAAACTGATCTTTGACACATAAAAAGTAAAGGAATCAAGACCTAACAAAAGATTCACAGTAAAAGAAGGGAAAGAAATTACGATTGTGAAGCTTTCGGGAAGAGAGAAGAGGAAAGTGAAGGGAAGATGAAGAGTGTTGCCATCAAGCCTGGCTTCAGAAGTACCGTTGCAATGAAGTTCAATCTATTTCATAGAAAAGCTAGGTCTGTATTACCTACTTCAGTTGAAATATGCTGGTGAATTACTGCTTTTCAAGTGATATGACTACTTTCTACTAATTCAACATTAAGCAGCCTTGTCCTTCCCACTTATGGCTAATATTCCTGAATATTTCACTTCCCATAGCCAGCTCCTCTACATAAACCAAAAATGTAAGTCCAATTTACATGGATGTGTACTAGATGCATGGCACCCCAAAACAAAGTCATTTGAACTGAAGACAATCTCTAGATACAGTATAATTCAAAAGACCTTTTCATAAACTTTTCATTATGGTTTTATGTTCTTCTGAGATCACATGTTCACATCAGATCAGCTTAGCCAAAGTGGTTGTAAGTGGAGAATGCAAACCTGTGTGAGTAACCACACATTCAAACTCCATCCTTAGATCACAAAGACAAACTGAATGAGTCATTGCTGAAGTGGACAAAGTAAGCAGAGAGATCTACCATTGAACATAAGGTGCTAGCATAAAGGGCTTAGCACAATGCTACAATGTTCAAAGGGCCAGTAAAGTAAGAGCTACAGACAACTGCTTTTTCCTCCAGATGCAGTATGTGTACTAATCCTACAGTAATGTTTAGAAATTCCTGTATATTTTTAAAATTAGATGAGTAAAAAAGAGGTGAAAGAAGAGCAATAGAATAGGAATACTGAAGAATATGTGTTACAGTGAAAGTCTCAAGAGATACCAGACCTATTTTAGCTGACTTGAACAAATATGTAGCAGTGATGATAAGAAAACAACCACCATCTCTAAGTGCCAGCAGAAAACAATGGCTCAAAACTGAAGCTAGTCAAATTCAAACCAGGTAAAAGGCATAATTTTTGACAGTTTGTTTCAGGAATGACTCACTCTTACCATGAAAGTAAAAGGTGGATTAGGTAAAAAATAAAACCTTTCTGCTTCAAAGACAAAATACAAGGGAATAACAGCACAAAATTAAAAAAAAATCATAAAAGAGTTTAAACTACATGGCCCAATGGCAAATTCTGATTTGAAATACTACCACTCTCCATGAAAGGTGTGAAGTAGTTAATAACATCTGTAAGGAAAAATATTTTGAATCACATCAGGGTGATCCCAGACTTCCCACAAGTGAGAGAGAGGGCTGCCATTTAACCTTCCTTAGAAACTCATGGGTAAACTTTCATCTGAGTGAAGACAACAATGGGAAAACTCCCATCAAATTTAATGATACTGAGATTTTAGATCCCATTTCGATGTTGCTGTTGTCGAGCGACATCCCCACCAGAGAGAGCCTCTGGGCCCTGCCACACCACCCCAGCTGGGCTGGGGCTATGGGTGCCAGACACCTTGAGGAGCTCAACCCTGCCTTGCTTACAGCAGGGCCCAGCCTGGCCTTGATGCAGGTCGCAGTGTCTGGGCAGTGACCTGAGGGACACCTGCCTGGCCTGGCCCAGTGCTGGTGTGAGTGCTGTCCCAGCTGCCACCCATGGCCAGCCCCGCACCCCAGCACCCTGCGCTGTGAGGCTAAGAGCCATGACTGTGCTCCTTCGGAGCCATTTCAAACAGAGGGAATGTCTCCTAACTCTGTCCAGGGAAAGCCACTGTGGGATGGAGAGCAGCAGCACTGCCCAAAGTAATGTGTGCCAGAGGTTGGGTCATGGTGACTGGGTAACTGAAACTTTGGGTAATGGTCTCAGGACTTACTTGTGGCTTGTGAAGTGGCAAACATGGTCCTGCTGCAAAACGGAAAGGCAGCTGTACACCTGGAAGAAACGCAGCGCATCAGAACAAGGACACGAGACCTCCACAATAAACTAGCTGAGTCTCCGAGTTTCACCTGGTCATTTAAAAATTAACCTCTTTTCAAAGAAAGCTGTAATCTTATATCCCATCATCACAAAATATACACACAAAAAAACCTTTTTTCCCGAGGCTTGATGAACTTCAACAGGGACTTGTCCTACAACAGCAGCTTAAGCAACAAAATAAGGAGGTACCACAAGGCGGAGTGCCCGGCCACTCACTCGCCAAACTCTGCCTGTCCAAACAGCGGGCCAGCATGGGTCCTGCACTCAGACCCTGCTTGTCCAAGGGCTGCAGAAGGCACCTGCAGGGAGCAGGCCACAAGGAAGGTAAATCTCTCCTGCATCATCCACTACCTTTCCTCACATTACGAACTGGGAGCACTCTCTTGCTGGCTTCACATTCAATTGTGTGCTGAACTACATATGCAAATAAAGTCATTATTTTATTACTTTTATAAGCTGGCAACCAATTCCATTTTTTAAGATGGAATTTTAGCACCTGAAAATTCTTTTTTCTCGTTGTAGATTTTTAGAAGATGTATAGCTTGAATTTATGCACAAAACCTATAATTTTTCTTAATTTGTACTAACATTTTCACAGCGAACAGAAAGTTGAGTTAACAGAACTTATTAGGAAAAGTATTAATCAAGAATCACATTCCTAGTGCAATAAATATAATACCAAGGGAAAACACATGTAGCAGAAGCACTAGTCTGGCAAAAGATGCTTCGTTTATGCAGTAAGAAATCCTCCAAGCTGTTTGTTATCAACAGATTGCATATAGTGCCTTCCTTCTGTTCACATGGAATTTTTCAAGAAGTGGGATAAGTTAGTAAACTGTTGTTACATTCAGCAAATGCAGAAGATTTTAAAATGAGGAACCTCTTAGTTTCTCAGAGCTCAATTAGTATTAATTGCAAATTAAAAAAAGCACCACAACATATTCACATTGATAATATAGGCATATCTACAGCATAATTACTGTCACTTCAATAAGTGCAGTCATGCATACATATCTCCCCTTCTAGGATCAAAGTGGTGGCATATCGAGTTCAGACTCCTGCTATCAGAGGTAACCGTGTTACACATTCCCTTTCATAACTGTATCATTTTCCACCTTGCAAACATTTAGACGTGTGTGGAAAAACAAAAAACCCGACCACCTTACTGGGAGGCTTCTCCAGAACACTACTACTTTGATGGCTAGAAATCTAACATTGTCTGATTTTCTGCCAGTTATTTCTGTCCTGGCTCTGTCCCCATTCTTCAGATTAAATGATTGTTCTCCTTCACTTGCAACTCTCCTCTCCCCGCAGTGTATCTTTTCTCTTGGCCTTTATTTTATTGAAGAGAAATAAAGCTTTTAGTATCCTAACAAAAATCTCTCCCTTCCCACTATTCATTTTACCAGCCTTTCTGTGTTTGTTACAACTAAGTTTATGCTTCCTACACCTGGGTGCTCTGAATGCTAGGCAGTATTTCTGGAGAGGTTGTTGCAGTGCCTTACATTGAGGCATTAATAATTTTATTTCACTAACTGAAAGGTCTAACTTGATAAATTTTAAAATGTCTTATACCTGGTTTATGGACATATCACATTGGTGTCTCAGTCATTTTGGATGGAATTCACATTACCCAATTTTAAGCAGCACCTCTGAGCTAGTCACCACAGGTCCCTTTTATAATTAGAGATACACTTCACAGCATGATTCATCTAATCTATTTTTAGAGATTCTGACTGGATGAAATATGTTGTGCCCTAGAAATACTCTTCACTGACCACGTCTAAACTAATACCTCAGTTGGAGAGGTCTATCCTGGATCAACTGAACAGTTTATTTTGTGGTTTATTAATATAATCAGCTCCTTGATTTCCTTTTCAAAAGTCACAACATATCAGATAATAGCAAAAGATATCATAACCACAGATATAACTTTACGCTTTCAGACTTCCATCCCCTTTCTATTCCTCACAGTCTCTGAGTTGGGAAGTTTTCTATGGATTACTCCAAACTGACAATACTTTGGAACTGCATATTGAAAACAGCTCTTCCAGTACACTTCAAAACCCACAGTAACTAGAGGTAGCACAATTTCACCATAAAAATCAAGTGCTTGTGAAATGATTTGACAGTATTACAGTTTGACAATTGACATTCTAGGCTAGAATATGAGAAAGAGCAACAGGTATTTTAGGAAATCAGGATGTCTCAACATTCAGAAGTGAAAACATGATGCTGAGTTTTGGTCAATCATAAATAAAAGGATGTAGACTTGGGAAAGTAGGTAGGGTGCTTTTTGGGAATCCATATCTATTAAAGCTCCTTAACTACATGCTCTAAGCAAGAAGCTTGTAACATTTGAATAGTAAAATATAACATTAAAATTAAACAAACAAGCACAAATACATATTTCTATCATAGAATCATAAAATGTTTTAGGCTGGAAGGGACCTCTGGAGGTCATCTGGTCCAAACTCCCTACACAAGTAAGGACATCTTTATCTAGGTCAGGTTGCTCAGAGCCTCATCAAGCCTGACCTTGAATGACTCCAGGGATGGGGCCTCCATCACCTCTCTGGGCAGCCCATTCCAGTGATCAATCTTCTTCCAGTGATCATCTTCTCCAGTGGAACAACTACAGAATTTTGCTTCACAAAGAACAAATTGAAATCAGAAGGAAGTCCATACACTCCCTCACCTCCATAAACAAATCAATGTAGTTACCATACTGTACAGTATCACAGTGGATTAATATTTCAAAACTGATTACTGCTGAATCTTAAGAATTTACCTTAAATCCTCCTAATATGAGCTATAATAATGGAAAAACTGTTAACACTATACCAGTGTTTCTTTGCTTTGTGAGGGAAGTGATAGTACAGATAAATAGGTTTATCCCAGAGGTTTTGCAGCAAGTAACAGGCTGGGCTGAGTATCTCAGGAGTTTGGGTTTTGGTCAATACACACTCATAAAGGTTTTCTTCACATCTCACCAATCCTGTGTTGATGTCATCCTACACAGAAGCATTTGAGCAATTTCTCATATGACACAAAGTCATGATGGATGAAACTCCTTATGACAGGGGAAAACTAGGGAAAGTTTTCATCCAAACCACTGTCAATCCCAAGCTAAATACATATTCTAGAATATCTGGAAGATTATTCAACACACAAACATGAGCAATTAAAAAATGAGTTATTTCCTAAAGCAGAAGTCATTATGAATACTATTCATCATACTTGGTGCTCAGAAACGAAAACTCAGGATAAGTCTCAGAAATGCAGACACCTAACAACTTCATTCCCTGAACCACAATACAAAAAGAATTAATTTTCAGATAATTCAGGCTCAAGGACAAATTCATGGAGAGGAGGTCCATAAACAGATACTGAAGGGTACAGGTAGGGATATCCCCTCTAACATAACAAATCCAAAAACAATGGATGCCAAGGTAGTACATGGGAAATGGGCCACAGAAAGCAGAGAGGACTATGTGCTCTCCCTAAATTGCATGCCCTATTGCCACTGTCATAGAATAAGGACCAGGACAGATGGACCATTATTCTGACCTACAAGAGCATTTCTTGAATTATCTTGCCCCATGAATAAAAAACACTTTGAGGAAACTCATAAAAAGATATTTGTTTAAAACTGTTAAACAGTGTGGCCTAAAATTGAGATCATCTAGTCAGAACTAATGAATGAAGAAATACCATTAGGTATAAGGTTCTCACACAACACGTGTTCAGATTCAAAATCCCAGTCACAGCAGGATCAAAGGTATATCATTTCACAGAAACATGAAAGATTTTTTTTGTGATGTAATTTCAGGTATTTTTTTAATGTCAAACTATCAGCCGTCATGCCCCTCAGAAACCAAAAATCATCAGATTTTCTATTCCCTATGAAAATTCTATTTTCTTAGGCCAGAGCTCTCATAAACATGTCCTTGACAGTGGCATTTGTTAAGCATATATGCTGACCTTTTCAAAGTTTCCCTTTTTTGAAACGACTGTTCTCGTTTTGCATTCTGCTACGTATTCTTTCACATACTGCTAAGCACAAACTTTGCATGCTCACCCTAGTTTGCAAGGTTCTTTACTCATGAGTGTACAAGTATTACAAGATTTCTTAGAATTATTGTTTGTTAGTAATGTAAAACTTTCAGAGCTCTTCAACAGATATTAACAGGGAAATTTCCATCTTTGTTTCTGAAACAGGATGTAATAATTCTACCAAAGGCATATCTGTGTATAAAATAGTCAATATTTATCCTGAGAATTCCCTCTTTCAGGACTATCTCTTTTGAAGAAATAAAACAAGTAAAAAAATGTAGCCACTCTCCAGACAGCACCATATTTTAAAACCAAGACCAACAGTAACTTAGACACACTGCGGTCCCTCACAAGTCCTGTTTAATTTTCCATAAAGTCATTATGTAGCACACAAGAGGAGGCAAATGGTGAGGTGGCATATTTTGCATAAGAAGGATCTCTGCGATGCTCTTCTGAAATTATTAGAAAGACAAAAGTAACCATTTTTTAGAAAAACTTGTTTTCTACATTAGGATGATGCTTCTGCTTGCAGTTGAGAAAGTCTGTCATACCCTGGGCTGCATGAAGCGTAGCCAGAAAATTGAGGGAGGAGACTTTTCCCTTCTACTCCACTCTCATGAGACCTGGAGTACTGCATCCAGCTCTGGGGCCCTCAGCATAAAAAAGATCTGATGGAGCGGGTCCAGAGGAGGGAAACAAAAATGATGAAAGAGCTGGAACACCTCTCCTATGACAAAAGACTGGAAGTGTTGGGATTGTTCAGCCTGGAGAAGAGAAAGCTGCAGTGAGACCTTAGTGTTGCCTTTCAATACTTGAAGGGGTTTGAAAGAAAGATGGAGACTTTTTACCAAGGCCTGCTGTGACAGGATAAGGGATAATGTTTTAAAACTGAAAGGTGGTAGAATTAGATATCAGATATTAGGAAGAAATTTTTACAATGAGGGTGATGAGGCACTGGAAGAGGTTTCCTAGAGAAGTTGTGGATGCCCCTTCCCTGGAAGCGTTAAAGGTCAGACTGGATGGTGCTTTGAACAATCTGATTTATGGAAAGATGTCCCTGCCCATAGCATGGAGGCTGGACTAGATGAACTTTAAAGGTCCCTTCAAACCCAAACTATTCTATGATTCTATGATTCTGGGACAGTTTGGCATGACTGGCTCTTTGCAGGAAATATGGGATCATATCACAAAGATAGTGATCTCAAATTATTCAAGGTCTACACAAGAACAAAGCTGTTATTGGTGGTGTTCATATACTTCAGATGCTCCTGGAACCAGACTAACTTCCATTTCAAGGACAAAACATCACTGAACTATGCCACTGAATGAGAAAACTCCGTTCATTTGACTCAGGGTTCATCCTGCATCTGTTATTCATATTCAAAGCATTTGGAAGGAGACTAGAATAAGGAGCAAGGACTTAAGTAGACTTTCAAAGCCTTTTTGTGGTGGCGATTATAGACCAAGAAGAATATTCAAGAGCCAGAGAGACGTAATTTTTTTGTGTCTTAAGTTGAAGCTGATGCTTCATTTCCACGTTTATAATAAAGCAAATCCACATACAGTACCTATAGCAAATAACTCTAACTGGCTTAACTCATCTGTTAGGTACCTTGGTTTTGAGAGGAAAAGCCTAGACACTTTAACATCCTGCCATAATTGAAATAACAGTTTTAAGCTTTGATGATTCTTTGCTAAATAGGCATCTCCAAGTCCTTGCTGTTAGCAAGTCCACAATCAGGCTTTAATATTCTCTGTCATTAAGGAAATGGAGAAAAGGATGATCCTGGAGAAGCAAACCAAAAGACTTTTGGTGGGAATTCAAGTTGGCAGCATATTTAGAAACTTTGAATTAAAAAGGTATTTTTTCCTTCAAATTTCTGATAATTGCTCTTGTACTACCAGACTAAAACCTGACTGTCTTTACTTTATGCAGTAAATTACCAGGATTTGCAACATGATAAACTCCTGTCCTTTAAATTATTACTTACAACATTGTAACATATCAT
Organism: Eurystomus gularis; assembly: GCA_013400335.1. Classification (NCBI taxonomy): domain Eukaryota; kingdom Metazoa; phylum Chordata; class Aves; order Coraciiformes; family Coraciidae; genus Eurystomus; species Eurystomus gularis. The sequence continues at coordinate 143,962 of VZZY01023133.1, forward strand.
AATAAAGTGCCAGTGTACAAATTGCTTAAGATGGTACCAAACTGCAGAACCCTTATCTTCACTGAGCAAGAGGATCATGGTCTCTTCAGGATATTTGTTTTGGTTCAGTATACTATGATAGAGTTGACACTTCTTTTCAAAGAGGCTTACCTGGATGACTGAAATTAAAAGACTTTTAGTGAAATAATGAACTCTGTTATAAAACCTTTTTCTCAATTGCTGAAGTTTTTGTAGGCTAAATGTTCCACATTGGTTCAGCTATCTTAACAGATTTTCATAATTCTTTCTAATTCTTCAGGGAAGAATAAATGGAGGGAAGAAAAAGTAGATAAACCATATTGGTAGGATTGGTACCTCCCTTCATTCAAGTGAGCAATTCAGTCTAAAATCCCTCTAAAATAAACTCACGGCACAGCAAACCTTGTCTACAGAACACGTGTTAAATCTTTGTCCACTTCTTTTGTGAAACAAAGGAATTAGTCGTGGAGAAAACAGGGGCATGATTTGTGTTGATTATGAAGGAAATCGCATCTGATAATTCATGCTATGCAAATCACAAAGCTTCACAACATCCAGGAGGTATCTCCGGTATAAAAAAAGTCCTCCTCCTCCCTGCTCTCAGAACCAGTGATGCACTCCCTTTTTCAGAGAAGCTGAATTGGCTTCTATATCACAATGGAGGCTAGAAGATAGTGTGGCTTCCTGAGGCCCTTAAAGCCCTGGTACTCAAGAAGGATAATTAGATGTTTAGATGATTTGCTCCTTCAACTTAATGAATGGTTCAAAGGGGAAAAGTAAAGAGAAGTATCAGTCTAGTAGTCATCACTGGCTTTAACAGAGTAAAATGCCTCAAACTTGGCAGTCTGAACTTCAGCTTGAACTAACTAGGTGCAAAGCTAGCACATCGTTCAAGTCACAACCAATATAACCCAATTTTTTTTTCAGAACTTCAGTGCCAACAACAGCAGAGGACCAGGAGTGTATGTACTTTGGGACAATACATCAATGCATGGTAAAATCCACCCTACAACAACAACAGAAATAAAAATTAATGGTTTCACAATTAAATTTTCATTGCTAACAGAGATGCACCTTTTCTCTTCAACAGCATCTTCAAGCATCTTTCATTGCAATGCTCTATCCTCAGCTCCTTACAGGAGAAGACTAATTATTTCAAGAAATGATCATGACTATAATTAAGATCAGATCCTCCCCTTGGTACACTGTGCAGACTGCTGTGAATCTAGAGATGACTTTCTTATCAATTACATTAAAATGAACAAGAGGGAAGGCTTTTATTTTAAAAATCTTCCTTCCAGGAGCAAATCTCTCTCTTTCTCTCGCTCTCTCTCATCCCCTCTCTCTCCCTGTCCTCTCCCCCCCCCCCCCCCCC
>VZZY01023133.1:145363-193004 GCA_013400335.1 Eurystomus gularis
TTTTTTTTTTATTAAAATTGAACATGTTATTAGCATGAGAATAAGAGATTGGTGCCATTGCTTTGCTGAATTTCAAGTACTATTCGGATACCAAATAAAACAGCACTGCCTTTTACACTGTTTATGCCATACATATAAAAGTGAGTACCTAATATTTTAATTTATTGTTGAAGGTAACAAACAAAAATTAAGAGAATCTCACATGGTCTAAGTAAAGCTTAAGGCACAACACTTGTGTATGAATTTCTAAACTGCAGTCAGTATATGAACATGTTTGTCATCATTAACATGCATCTACAGTTCAGCAGGAATACCAAAATGTCCTATTACGTGTAACAGCCTATACAAAAGACCAGTAAATAGATTTTTCTCTTAAGCTAATGGGACTAGTTAATGGGCCTTCTGGAGAAAAGGTACAGTTTGCAATCATGTCAAAGATTACCTGAAAACTGAATTAATATGCAGTATATAAATTATCCAGAATGAATCCAACGAATCCAGATCATGACTATTTTAAGATAATGGGCTTCCTACTTTGCTGTTATTTTATTGCTTTTATTGCATGTTTATACTGTTGTATGCATTTTTTTTTCTTTTCTTAGATAATTTTGGCCCACAAATGTGCAGGGTAGGCCAAAGACTTTCTTCAAAAAAGTCTATCACTATTTAGAAGCAACTTACAGTTGGTTCACATGGATACTTTCATTTTAAATAAGCAGTCCCCAGTCTGAAGTTAAAACAAACTATCCTGTAGGTCAACAGAACTTCAGAATACACCCTGAGAAACTACTTCCCTTGATACATTCATAAATATTAATTGCATTTATAGGACAGCAATACAAAATCTACCAAGTACCACAGGACCCTGCAGTTATTTAAGAGCAGTAAAAAATACTGACAGAAATGACCAGAGCAATTATTAGTATTCCTGAAACTTCAAACTCTGTTCAACAGTTCACCAGATATTTACCCCCACTCCCATTTCTAACAAGAACGGTTGGAATAAAATTAATCTCGTGCTGATAATATGTACACAAATTCTGTAGCTTGCAATAAAACAGAACCACATATAGTAAGTACATAGCTGAAGCTACTGGTCCTAAAGCAAGCATTTTAACAGTAAAATTCTAATAAAAATAGTAAGTCATCAAAATTTTAAAACTACCACAAACAGTTAAAATTTCATAGAACAGCTTTAATAAAGACAATTAATAAAATAGGCACACTTATGCCAGAGCAAATATACTATGCATTTTAATTTTTCAAGAGGAAACGTAACACGCTGCAGCTGAAGAAATAACAAAGCAAAAAGAAACAAAGTGCAAACATAACGATTTTTAAAAGTTAATGGCTACACCACAGGCTTATATTCACTGATCAAATTTTTACTACCTATAGTCTGCAGATATTTTTTTTCCCTGAAGAAGGTAAGACTATTATGATGTGCTGACTTTTGTGCGCATTTTTAATTGTCTTGCCTAAGCGTGCAAATCTCGAAAATTAGCATGGTAGAACCAAAAAAAGGAAGAAAAATAATTGACAAAATACAGGAACAAAAAAGTTATTGCAGAGAGATAGAAATTCATTAGTTTCATGCTCTGTCAAACTTATAATAATATGCACTTAGAAAGAAAAGCAAAATCTTATTTTAAATGGCATTTGCTAAAAGCTATGCTAACAAAAGGATTTGTGGCCCTGTCACGAAAAAACATTGACCCTTGACCTTTTTTCAGTTTAGAGAAGGAGAACAGCCAGAATCTTGTGTATCAAACAAATGTTTGTTTTGTATAAACATTCTCCCAATTTTCTTAGTTTGCTGCAAAAGCAGAGAATAAAGAAAAAAAAAAAAAAAAGAAAAGAAAAAGAAGAAGAAGAAAATGCCCCGAACGAAAGGCTCGATTCGGAAACAGTGCAAGCCTGCTTCTAAACAGTCATGTGACTTTTTTTTTGCTAACAGCCATGTGCTCGCGTATCATTTTACTCTGAAATAACTCTGCGGATTTCAGCTCAACCTGCCTTTGCTTATAATGCATGACATAGTCTGCGAGGGAGCCTGAGAACCGTCCCTCTTCAAAAGCAAGGTTCCCATGCTTGGCCTGTAACCATGGAAGCAGATGCCTTTTTTGCTTACCCCTGCTTACCTCTTTGCAGCCACGAGCTGCTCCCTATTGTTAAAAGGGGTACGCCTTGATTTTTCTTCGTCGTGACCGAACTTGCCTCTTCTTCAAAGGGCATGATGCTGCAGGTCATTGGTCTAGACTGTTTGCACGGTCCAGAGAACAGCCTTGATGTAACCCTTGCTCCGTCTGTGCCACACCACCAGCCGTGCGACTGCAGACTGTAGGGGGACATCGGAGATCTGTATTTGAAAAGAAGTCCGTCCGATTTTGCCATTGTGCCTTTTCAGTCATCGATCGAATGAATATCGAACCTTCTGTCGTTGCATGTGTGAAATAGATAGCTTAGCAAGCACTTTTGTGCCCAAACCTGTGCAGTGGGCCAAACTCTCTTCCTTTATTCACAAGTATTACTGGTTTTTGTCGTATAGTCTTAGGTATATTTCCTAGGTACTTCAATAACGGTGTTCTAATGTTAGACCAGCCTCAAAACAGAATCTCTTTGTTGTAATCAGCTTGATTTAGCACTTCATTTTTTTTATTTTATTTTATGTAAAGGTGCTTTTTCCTTTAGTCATTCTCAGTTGAACATCAGCCCTCTTAAAGTGCAAGGGAGGCTGATTTTGGAGCCGTATGAATAGCCGTGAATCGTGAGGGATTTCAAAACAAGATACCGACTGGAGGTAGCTATCGTAAGGCTTTAAAAATAACATAGGGTGAAAAAATGAACTTGGAAAGCTTCCACAGTAAATTCAGAAAGTAAAAAATCCAGCAAATATGGCACACTTTGTTGTTGTGGTTGTTAAATACAAATAAAGTAGGTAAGGAATGACAGATATTGTAATAGATAAAATAACCTGACAGAGGTGGCTAAAAACCTCAAAGAATCCTATTTCTTTTTTTCCCTTAATATACAAAGACAAATAATACAGAAATTTTAAATCTGATAACATGGAAGCTCTAAAATACTTTTTCCTCTTTTGTACAAGTGCACAAACATTTTCCATAGTCATTGGCCAGCTTATTTTTTAAGATATATTGCATTAAAAAAAACCCAAAACAACATAGAAATAAATGTGCAAAACATACCAAGAAATTACAAAAATTATGCTAAGCCACTGAAAAAATGTAGGTAAAGTGTTCAGTCGAAGAGTTCCCCCTAGGAATTTCTAGGGGGGAATGAAGAAAAAGACGCTCTAACACCCTTTGAATAAAAAAGACAGAATCGTAGTTAACATGGAAAAGTGATACATTGTTGAAATCAGTCGGTAATCAAGTTTTTACTCCTGTTTTAACAGAATGGCAAACTCTCTGACCACAGCCTGTCAAAAAACAATAACCTAGTGACAGGCATCAGCACCTACTCATTGTAAAATATGCCTGCCTCTACTCTGTTCTAATAAAATTCGCATCGCATCAAAAAGGGCTTATATATTCTTCAGGGTGTTGCTTACCCAGCGTTGTCTGTATATGACATCAGTATATATATTTTTGAGATATCACTATCTCATACTTCAAGGCATACCTATTTTCTCTAATTGCCGCAGGCAAAGGGGAGGTGCACTAAAGAATAAAGAAGGTTATTGTGACAGATGAAACATAATTCACAATGAGTACTCTTTTCATCCAGCCTTAAGTAGCAGAGGATTACTCCAAGCTGAATTTTAGGGGAGTATGTATGATCTGATTTAATAATACGAGGACAGGCCACAAGCTGAAAGGCAATGTAAACCAATTATGCTTTTGCTGATTGTTTGGGGGGTTTTGTTGTTGGGGTTTCCTCCCCCCCTCTTCTTTTCTGGAAGTAGAAGAAATGTTAACGTGAAGAGGGTCTGAAGAAACATGGCGTAAAGTAAGAAATGCTGAGAAATAAAAGTTGGGATTTTCTGGAATGGATATTGATAAATGCTTATTCTATATTTCTGCTTCATGGCACTTAAATGAAATAAGATCATGCCATTTCTTCAGTAAACATGCGCTGTGAAAGTAGGTAAACTAATTTTGATACACTTACTGAACTTGTATTGCTTCAGAGAAATTCATACTTGAGTCTTCTAAAAATGCTGTATGTTATCAAGTTTAGATGTAGATAACTGTGACAGTAAAATAACTTTCTGCTAAACGTGTGTACATTGCTTTTTTGAGTCACTGTTTTAATATTTAAATAGTAAATAGGTAAGCTTGCATTTGTATTTTGTATGTTTGTTTCCTTACAGTGTGCTTTGGAAAAGACTTGCTTAAGCACAAATTACAGTATTGCATTCTGAAAGGATTTCCCTTTTTATTGTTTTATTGTTAACTATTTTTTTATGATCTGAAATTGCATTCAGAATGTCTGGACTTGTGTAGCTAGTTAAAGTGCAAAAACTGCTAAAGTATTTGGCAAAAGCAGTAAAGAGTATCTCATTTTGTCTACAGAAATGTTAATTTAGATTAATTACTTTTTTAAGCAATAGGTAACTTTTAAAAAATCCATTTTAATGCAAGTCTTAATAAAGTAATCATTGATCTTCTCAAAGAATGATTCTATACATATTGTATAATTTAGTATGCAAAATAAAATCATTTTTAGATATAGATTATAAATGTGTTTTTCAGCTGTTCATCTTTTTTGAAAATCACAGACAAAAAACCCAGACAATCATGAGTTAAATGTTTGGGGTTTTTTTTCATATAATTTGTACTTTTTAATTACATAAAAACAGCTTAGCAGTCAGAGCTAATAAAATGGTGCTGTTAATTGAAAATAAATTATTACTAGGGCTTTGGTAATACAGTTTCAGATTTTGGATTGAAATATAAAATAAAGATTAATTGGAACAGATTTTCTGTTATTCAAGTGCTGCTATATATCAGACCAGCTAAGATAATTCAACAACTTAACACCAAATCCTACATAAATAAATGGCAAGGAAACGGCATAAAAATGTACATGTGAAACTATTATTAATTATATTTTCTAACCCAAACAAGAACACTGAAATTTTGTCTTTCTATAGGCTGTGTCACTAAACTGTTCTCTTATATAATATTTCACATCATTGTTAAAAGCAAGTATAAACCCAATAGTAGCATTTCATAAACACCATAAGCAATTAGTTAGATTTTAGTGAATAAGCAGTATCCATTAAGCCCACCCAGACACTGTACTGCTAAAGAAAGAATGAACAGTCAGAAAATGTATTAAAATACAATAAGAAAACTGCTAGATTGAAAGCATACATTTTAATATTTTAGTTTGCAAAAGGAGCGGCAGCCAAAAGACCGTTCTAACCACCTGACAAATGGCAACAAAAACAGCTCTCCAGTCAAAATATTTATTAGGGTGGCATGTCAATGTACAGGCTAGCATATGTGCTAAGGAGAAATTATTCTATTATCTTCAGCTGAGTGAAGTAGAAACAATGAACATGAAGATTTATAAATATATATACAACCAACAATGTTTCTTTCAAACCTTACAACCATTTAATTTTCACTGATCATTTAAAAATATATCCAAAAGTGTAGAATACAAGTTACTTTAATTCCTGTGACAATTTTTGTCCAAATGTTAGTGTTGCCATGTCACACTGCACTTGCCATGCATCGTAAAGTTTCTTAACAAGAAATATATACTTAAACAAAATGCTTAAGGAGTCAAGTGGCATTTTAGCTACGCTAAATGACATTAATTTAAGCAATATATCTTCTACTAAGAAACTTTCAAACCATGTATATTTTAGGGGTATTCATACTGGCAGACTGTTTTTGTTCTTTTTAAAATCAGTTTGAGGAAGAATTTGTTATTGACATTATGGCACATAAAACTTTCAGCAAAACAGCAGATGAAGGTTGTCTTTGGAAAAGTAAGGAAAAGCGAGCATCTCAGATCATGCCTGCATACAACAAAAAAGTGCACATCTCAAGATGAACAAACCATATTGTAATACTGAATCAAAATATAAGCGCTCATATCTTTTACAAATCTAAAAATATTAATATTACACATTATTTTAATTCTTTTCTGTAAAACATACATCAGGCTGATTGCATATATATATCTCAATTTCACTACATCATTTTTAATAGCCAGTGTTGAGGTTTACTTAAAAGAGAAGAAAGAGGAAAAAAGGAGTCTTCCCCCTCCCCTGCAAACAGCTTTAATTTTAACCAAATTTCAGTGTGCAGGTATAGTTATCTCATCCCAGGCCCTATAAAGCTTTAAAAAACTGTGAATGAAGTTAGGATTTGTAATATTTTGAGAGCTACAAAGAATACAGCCGCTCAGGAGACAACACTGGGAATGTAAGAAACCACAGACTTTGATTCTATACGACAAGCTGGATAGGAGTCAAAGCTGCCACATGTGGTGTGAAAAAATGCCACCCCGGTGTGAACAAAAGGTTTAAAATGGAGTCAAGAAGCGTGCAAGCTCAATGTCTAAGCTTTTCCTGTGAATTGTACTGCCACAACCTGCAGGATATCAAGTGGGCTGCAAAGAATAGAGTGCCTTTGGAAGCTACAATGGAGTAGCGGTGGCCGTCGGTGCGTTAGGGCTTCTATTGTTTTGGTCTTCTTGTTTGTGCACCGTTACAATGCGCTGCTTTACTCTAGCGAGAAATTAAACTCTAAGCTCCAAAAATAAAGTTACAAAATTCGCCAAGAAACTGACGAATGCAATAACTTTGAGCTTTCTTATTGTAGTCCTAGTTTACAGCTCAATGAGAGAATTTACCAGCTAGATTGTTCATTTTACCAGGGCCTGAACCACAACCTCTCACATACAGAAACCAGATTAATAAACGGTGCTCATGAATATTTCTTTCTATGGCCTTTTACTGAGATAATAGTTGCAATAATATAAACATTTATTGGGGTTTATTCAAATAGAAAGAATGTTGCACCTTATTTCAGTGAACAGCTTTCCTCCTTTCATTACAATATAAAGCTATTAATCTGCATATTCAGTTCAGAAAATGCTATCTTTTAGAAATAAGCTATGAAAGTGTGCAGCAACAACCCCAAAATGTAGGGGTCACACACTCACAAAGATGCTATACTAATAATGTTTAACAGGAAAAGTACTGAAAATCGTAAATACTTTACCTAAATAAAGGAAAATGTTACGTATTCAAGGCACAAGGAATAATAACAAAGAAAACAGTTAAATGTATTTTCCCAAAAGATGCAAATAGTAAACAGTACAAGTTCCCCGAAGAGAAAATGCAACACAGTTATTACAATTCCTTAACAAAATCAATTAAAATCCAAGGAAGCAGGCCCACAAAACCCAATAAAAAGTAAATTTTCTAAGATTTAAAGAAACCTTCTGATTTCCTATATTACATTTACATTTTTTTATTAAGGATTAGGTCAAAAGCCACTGAGTTTTAGTTTATGAATGCAGGTCAAGACAAGAACATTTTTCTATTTACTCTGTGTAACTCTGTCTAGAAATCAATCTGTTACTTTCATTACAACCACACAATCAATTCCATTTAAAGTACAATGCAACAGCCAAGTCCAAGGACAATATGGATCGCTGAAAATCCTTCATACTATCTACAGAATTTATTCAGTGTGACTGGGATGATTTTTCTTCTCATTAGAATGCAACCAGCTTTCACAAAACAAACTTATCCCAGCCTCACCTGTTTTTAGTTCAAAGCATAAAAAAACACAAACGTACATTAATTTACTTATACTAGCACCGAAGCATAAATATTGCCCTTCAGTAAATAAAACAAATCATCTATGAAAGAACAATTTTATGGAGGAAAGTGTCTAAATCACACTGAGTCATTATTATTTCTGCAACTGTAGTAAGACAGGACTACATGCCAGATAAACCACATAACACACATGCAGCCACACGTGATGAATGTAGATAATGTCTTTAAGTGGTCTGTCTTTAAAGGTTATATTTTATCAACATATAGATATTTGTAAATATGCTTCTCTCATTTTTCTGTTCCTCATAATGCTATTCTGAGGTTCCTAAGGGGAACAAAGCCAAGGTAGTTAAAAACCACAAAATATTATCAAATATCTCTACTTGCACACTCAAAAAATTTGGTATAAATGTTTGGACTAGTGTAATTTAGCCATTTTTATAAATGTTTTCAATGTTAATAATTACTTGCACACTCCTAGTTCAACATATTAAAATTGAGGCATAATATCAGATTTTAAAACTGTAAAACTACAAACTCTGCTTTTATTTATGTTACATTTATTCAAGTTTATTTTGCTGGTTTGGTTTTGCTCCCAAGCTACTTTCTCAACTGCTTTTCTCTTGCATCTTAGTATTTGTAGGTTTTTTTAATACTTTTTTTTTTTTCCTTCTGCCTGCCTGAAACATAAGCCTGTCAAATGAATATTGCTGTAAATGAACAGAATAGACTAAAAAATGTACTGTGCAGAGATTTGTGCAGAATAAAGCTGCCTGTGATCTTCAAGTAAAAACCTTATCTTGAATATTCTTAGCATTTGTTCCTTATTTGTTCTTTTATTGATCACTTTGTTCAACTACATGTCTCCCTCCCCACCAACATATCAGAGAAAATGAAAAATGAATCTTGGAATGTTGCTCCAGAACGTGCAGTCAGATGTCTGCTAACAGCGCTGAGGCTGTGTTTCCGTGTCTCTGGGTTTGATGATTTGAGATGGCACTTATATGACATCTCTGGATGTTTCTTAGGGTACCATCTCCTTTTTAGTCCCGTGTATGTTTTTAACTCACTCTTACATTATTGTTTCTGCCAAGTGGTCAACCAATTAGCAGCAACCTCTCTTGGGTAACAAGGCGGCATGCACACATGCACGTATATCCATGTATACGAACGTATGTGAATGTGCGTATTCTGACTTGTTATTTCAGCTGAGTCCCCAACTGGGGCTCTCATGCACCAGTTAAATTCACCTCTGCCAAACCTCACTGTATGCATTCCAGCCAGAAACAAGACTGCATAATGCCGAATTTCTTACTCACACATAACAGCATGTAAATAGACAAAGGGTTCACAGCACTGTGAGGAAAGAAACTTTCCTGACAGACGTGCATTTATCCCCACTGCAAACCTTAAATAAGCATACATAAACATCTTTTTCCTCTTGTTCAGCTGTGTTTACTTGCCACTGCTTCCCTCCCTGGGCTTCCACCAGCTCATTTTTCCCCACCTCCTGAACCTGTTTATTTTCTCTCTCCTGCCTGTCTGCCAGCAGCAACGCTGAAGAATCCCCCAAAAGCCGCAGTCCCACACATCCCCATCCCAGGGGCACCCTGAGTGTGTGAACAGGGCACAGGAATTAATGGGTTAATTTCGTGCAGGCAGGAGTGGGCATGACTCAGGCCTTGAGAAGATGAAGCTGGACTATCTGGAAGGATTGCATTAAATGTAAGTTGCAGTTTCTGCAAGTGAGATAGCAGGGATACTGTTGAGAGAGAAAAATTCCCTTTCCCAGAATGCTCGCCATCTACTCAGACATTAAACAGCTGAATTGTGGGCGCCACAGAGGTTAAGCTTGGCAGCTGAGAGCAGGACACGGAGCTACTCAGCAGCCCTCACCTCTCCCTCTAAGTACTGCACCAGCCTGCAGAGCCACGACACCAATTTTACCAGCAATCTGCCCCCAGGGGCTATTTTAAGACTCTACCCGACCCATATGCAAAGCTGGCCCCAGAGAGCCAGTTCAGATCTGTTTGAAATGCTACAGACCAGCTACGTAGCCCAGTTCAGAGCCCGCAAATAAGCAATATAAGGGATTCACATCAGCTCCTCATCCCTACGTGAATTTTGGTGGCAGCACGGAATCCACAATGTGTGATGCCAGTAGAGTTAAACAATTTATCGGGAAAGATTAAAGTCCACTTTTTAGAGAAGAGTTACCTTTCCTTGCGGCAGGAAAACATAATATCCTTATTATTACCAGAAAACAAGTCCAAATTTTCCTGACTCAACTGTGTAAATTACCAAACCAGGTTTTCCACTGGCTAAAATGTACCCTGGACCGGGGCAGTAATCGCCTCCAAAATTAGCTCCTCCCTTGCTTATACAAAAGGACATTTTTCATGGCAGCTCCTCCTGCCATCTCCAAAAGCCTATTGGATCTGCACGACCCTCGTGGGACAGTCAAAGTGACAGAAGGCAAACAGACAACAGGCAGAGTAACATGCAAAGAAAACACAGGCCAACAGACCACCTCCAGTACAAAACTGTACCATCAAACAGCTGCTTTAAAGCTTCTGCCCATGGCTGAAGCTCTGTTGGTGTGATACCAACAAACATCAGGACCTCTGATCCCACAAGAGCTTGAGTGCTGCTTCCTTACCCTTTGCCTGTCCCCTGAAGAAGATGCTTGGAAAAATTAGCCAGGAAAAGCACCAGGACAGGAAAACATCACTACCTTTTTCTCCTAGAGTCCTTGCTGGGCATTTACTACCACTTGGGGTAGTAAAGGCAATTCAGTATTCCCTGTGTGTAAGTGCTGGAGGCCATTGCTGGTACAAGGGCCAAAATGATTCTGATTTGTTGCTACAAAATGTTAAACTCACACTTTTTGACAGTTCAACAGGAACAGCATTGGTGCAAGCACACACTCCACCCTTTAATCATCCTGCGATGCTTAGGAATGAGAGACCAAGTGTAACATGAGAATTTTTTCTGCTTTGAGAGAACTTTTCACTGCCTTCCTTAATTTGCAAATCTCCTTCTGTGGGTTTATTTTAGTACCTTGATTCTATTTGAACATAGCTTATTATGATTTAATTTCCTTCTTTCTTTTTTTTTAAACAAAGGATGGAAAAGAAAAATAAATCTCTCATGCTCTCAGCATATAACAGTTGATATAATAGACTGAAATGGCTCCTTCTAATCACTTGGGGATTTTTAAGTGCATTTTATTGACATGATAAGCCATTATGAGTCCTTCAGACTTGTTATGGTTTATCATATCAAGGCTTATGGTTTTAAGTAATATTCCTAATATGCATTCACAGCATCCACTCCAACAGCTTCTTTAATCTCAATTAAATACCATTAAAGATATGTATGGTACCTATGTATAAGTAGCACTAGAACCGTATTTATATGCACTAGTAACCAAATAATGTCAGACTGGCTCAATTGCCTTCCATCTCATCCCATACCCAGGAGTCTTATTACTCAGTACAAGTTCATATGCAAAGGTAACATTATTCAGTGGAATTAAGGGGGGGACAAAAGTTTCTGGTGGTGAATTTTTGGTAGGGTTTAATTATTTTCTTCACGTTAGTTGTTAAAAAGGGATCCCTTCCACCAATCCTTAGAAGCTGTGTGAGCAGAACTTAAAAACTCTTGATATGCCCAGGGAAAATGGGGGTTATCCCTAGTGTCTAGGACAACATTTCTTCTCAAAAGGAAATAAAATTGAATGTCAAAAGTCACCAGAGAGAGCAAAACCCTGATGTGCAGAACACAACTATGCAGCTATCCTGAATGGCCACATAATACACCTGTGTCTTCCCCAACCTGTAACACAGATTTATAGTCTGACCCTTTATGTTTTTTGTACTTCATACTACGCTGTTTCCCCATTTCATCTTCCCTTTATCTTTACATTCTGGCTCCTCCACAGATGTGTGTCCCCTGCCCTAAGAAGAAAATGGGAAGCAGTAAAAACAGATAATGTCCAAGCCAAAAGAGATGCAGTCAAAAGGAATATGGCTGCCAAGCTGCCTAGATCCTCTCTTAAAAAAAAGGCAGGGAGACCTGCCCTACGAGTAGCAACACAGAAAGCTGTTAGAAGGTTGTAAACCACTTAGAACATAAGCATTGTGAATTAAACTTCAAAATGAAAAACTTTCAGCTAGTTTAGGAGGCTGAACTGTTGCAGAGGACAAAGAGAGACCCACCAAAACACAGTACAAAAAAGGAGCAGGCAACCTGGTGAGGCAGGCACCAGATTTGGCCTGGCACAGTAGGTTGCCAGTGGCCCATCTTGCCAGCTGGTGCTCTCCCACAGAGACCAAGGCAAAAACCTTGGGAGGTGTATAAAAACAGACCAAAACTACAGTGTTCTTCAAATTCAAAAGAAACTGGGAGCTGTCACCTTGCACAGAGGCCAGACAGTAATAATCAACTAACACTGTAGCATCCTGTCTCTTCAAGTAGAAGCACTTGGCACACTTGCATCTAATTTAAGAAAGAAAAATATATATACATAAAAGAATAAGAGTGTATTTGTCATTTAACAAAGATATTCATATTGCAAAACTAAAGGATGTAGATCTGAATTGTACACGTAGTTATAGTCAGAAAGATGCACAATCTTCTAATTACTTTATGCAAAATAGCTGCAAAACCAGAACTAAGTCTTTCACTATGGTGAGAGGTTGTTCAACTACTAAAGTTACCATCAGTATAGAACGTCGTACTTCTCCTATAACGGATTTTAACTTTATGATGCACTCTCACAATCATTTCAATAAAACCAAAGGTTATCAAATGACTTCATAATCAATTAACAGTACAGCTTAATTCCCAGTCTGCTCCATCCTTCAGTGCTGCTTTGCCACATAATTGACATCTAATTTGCCATACCATACAAACGGCCTTGTTTATTCTCATTCCATTATCAGTAACTAGCTCATTATTCTAATGCACTCTGAAGTATTTTAAAAATAAATGTGAAAGCAAGTTCCATTCTATTCTACATCCATTAGTTATCCTTCCAGGTTAGAAACCATGTTCAAATCATTATAGCCCTTTCTGTTTATACATACCAAGTAGCTCATTTGTAGCAGAGTATGGTCCATATTTTAGGAAGGTTGTTGAGGTAAGACAACAAAGCACACATCAACAGATAGAAGACTAATACATATTAATCCTTAGCAAAGTAAATAATAAGCATTTTATAACTTTCTACTTTATTTTCAGTCCAAAAGTCTCTTTTAAGAACTTATCCCTTTTTACTGTTACAACCTTAACGTCAATAAGTTTGTTAAAATACTCCAAAACAAAACCAGTAGTATAAGCATGCATGCGCAACTGGAGCCTTGAAAAACTACCACGGTAGAAGAAATCTTACTCTCTGACCTCTACCACATCCAACAATTGAAAAGTGTGCCTCCTTGGTAAAGGGCCATTTCTGTTTAGCTGTGAATTCACGGATGTCTAAATAGAACCACCACAAAGATGTTAAAGTCCACTGCTGTATTTGATGAAAAGTCATATAGTACAGGTCAGTGGTCAACAGCTTACATAAGCAGGTAAACATTGATTAAACAACAACAAAATTCTCCTCTGCTACCTATGGAAAAAACCAAAGCCAGAATTTTTGAAAATTTACTGCCCACTGAAAGTCAGAAAAGATATGCTCTTGAGTCCCTTAAACAGAGCAGCTGTAGAGCAGTATCTGCTCTACAAAAGCAGGTTTGGAGTCTGACTGCTATATATCAACCGTCCAGGATTTTCCAGTTTGACAATAAAGAAGATAACCATCAACCAGGTATGACCGGCTAAAGCATATAAAGCAAATAAAACAAAGAGGAGGAAAGGCCTAAGGAGACTAAATCTTGGTACCTGTAATGATGGAAATGAATTTACTCAAGCTCTCCTTTATCTGGAGATGCTCCACAGAATCTTTGTCATCCCTGTAGCTTTACCTCTGTGAATGTTACTATTAAAGAGACTTCAAGTATTTCATTAATTTGACAAAAACTAATACATTCTCCTATAGGAAAAGGGACACATTTATGAGCACTTTTCTAATACTGAGTTTTGCATAGTAATTTTTTTGCCTTTGCGTGAAACAGATATAGATAATATACAGATGTGAAATAGTATTATGAACATGACCACAAATATTGGTTATGATCCTATAAACATATTTTGGCATCCACAGGTACAACCATACATCCATCCCCACCAATCCAGGATACTTGAAAGAAACCTAATATACACAGTTCTTCATGCTTGCTTAACTAACATGTTGCTTGGACTACTATTTTCATTTCATGCTTTCCTTTCCAAAGACAGGCACAGTCCTTAGTACTTTGCTATGCTGTCCAGGTTTCCTTATAAGTATTTAGAATACCTACACAGAGATAGAAAAAAATTAAACCAGTCCAGGGCCAAAATGGGATGTTTTCTGTTATGGGTGCCATCACACAGCACATACAGGACAACCAGGTGATCAGGCCCAGGAAGCAAGGGTTTATGAAAAGCAGGTCCTGCTTGACTAACCTCATCTCCTTCTATGACAAGATGAGTCACTTAGGAAGGAAAGTGAAGGGCAGGCCACGGAAGTTGTTTATCTGGACTTCAGTAAAGCCTTCAACACTGTTTCCCACAGCATTCTCCTGGAGAACTTGGCTGCTCATGGCTTGGATGAGCATACTCTTTGCTGGGTAAAAAATGGTTGGCTGGCCAGGCCCAAACAGTGGTGGTGAATGGAGTTAAATCCGGTTGGTGGCTGGTCACAAGTGGTGTTCCCCAGGGCTCAGCACTGGAGACTGTTCTCTTTAATACCTTTAACAATGATCTGGAAGAGGGTACCCTCAGAAAGTCTTCAAACACTGAGTTGGTCAGGAGTGTTGATCTGGTTGAGGGTAGGAAGGCTTTATAGAAAGATCTGGACAGGCTGGATCGATGAGTTGACGCCAGTTGTATGAAGTTCAACCAGGCTAAGTGCTGAGTACTGCACTTGAATCACAGCAACCCCATGCAACACTATAGGCTTGGGGAAGAGTGGTTCTAAAGCTGCCTGGAGGAAAAAGACCAGGGTGTGTTGATCAACAGCTGGCTGAACATGAGCCAGCATATGCCCAGGTGGCCAAGAAGGACAACACCAGCCTGATTTGTATCAGAAATTGTGTGGCCAGCAGGACTAGGGAAGTGATCGGCCACCTGTACTCAGCACTGATGAGGCCACACCTCGAGTACTGTGTTCAGTTTTGGGCCAGTCACTAGAAGAACAACACTGAGGTGCTGGAATATGTCCAAAGAAGAGCAACAAAGCTGGTGAAGGTTCTAGAGCACATGTCTTATGAGGAGCAGCTGAGGGAATTGGGCTTGTTTAGCCTGGAGAAAAGGAGGCTGAGGGGACACCTTGCTTGCTACAACCACCTGAATAGAGGTTGTAGTAAGGTGGGTGTTGGCCTCTTCTCCCGAGAAACATGAAATAGGACAAGAGGAAATGGCCTCAAGTTTTAGGGGAGTTTTAGATTGGATATTAGAAAAAATTTCTGAACCAGAATGTTCATCAAGCATTGGAACAGGCTGCCCAGGGAACTGGTGGAGTCACCATTCCTGGAGGTATTTAAAAGACATGTAAATGGGGCACTTGGGGACATGGTATAGTGTGATGTGGCAGTACTGGGTTAACAGATGGACTCTATGACTTCAAGGTCTTTTCCAACCTAAATGATTCTATGATAATACATTTGGCTACCTACCTTAGCAGTCTGACAGAATTGTATTTTTAAAAGCAACTTAAATCTCTACTCTCAGCAATTTCAAGGGAGATGTTCCAAATATGAGATGAATATTAAAACCAATGTTTTTTTCTTTTTACTTCTCAGAAGATGATCTTGGATTCTTTGGATGTTACATGTAGTGCAGCCAAACAGAAATGCAGGAAAAGTAAAAAACCATTGAGGTTTTTTTTTCCTGTCACTATGAAACTAGCAAGAATAACTTACTGCACTGTTCCACTATTCGTGGAAACAAAATCTTCAAAACATAGCCTGAATTTTAGGAAAGCAAACCAATTAAGAAGAGTATGCCAAAACATATTACAAATGACAGAAGCATCACACCAGTTTACAGACAAGCCACCTAGCAGGCAGTGACAGAACCCAGGCCAGAGTAGCAGAAAATTAAATTAAACAGAAAAAAAAAAAAATCTCTCTCATCTCCTCCTCAGAGAAGCCTCTCACTAAATATCTCATTCTTGACAACGGCTAGGAAACAGCTGTAGTTTCCTTCCAGCACTTATCCCCAACTCCTGCCACAGACAATACTCTTTCATTTCAGCAGGACTTGGTGAGGTTCCAGTTGCCCTTCTCTTGGCTGTATACTCTATACTCTGAAATGGTAAATATACAGGAGAATGCAGCCTGGCTGCACCGTTGCAGCTCTTGTGTGTCTTATGGTGGGGAAGTAATGAAGTTATTTAGGAGACAGTAGGGCTGTTGGAAAAAATGAGATGCAACTCTCTTGAGCAACAGCCATTATGGTTAAGGTTGCCCACACTGTTACTCTAAAGTATCTGCATTTCTATGAACCTGGCAACCATAAAAGGCATTGAGAAAACTTCCTGATAATTTTAGACACCTCTCCAGAACTACATAATAGTATTCTCCTACTCACAAAATTACCCTTTTCTCCCAAGGGACTGATGTTACACAATGTAAGAGAATGTAGCATCAGAAGGAAGATTAAGTACACCAAGCAGGGTTCCTGCAAGAACATCATGTAATGTTCTGTGAAGACTGCCATGAACTCAGAAAAAAGTCAGTTAAAAGTTCTCTAGAAGAAAACTAGAGGAACATTTGGTCTTCCTCCAACAGGACAAAAAAGACTTCATCTCTTTGTCTCCTCCAAAAACCAACAAGATGTTTCCTGGTCAGGGAAAGGTTTTAATTTTTATTGTACTTTTTTATTATTATTATTTTGTTTTTCTATTTGTGGTCCCTCTGCAAGTGATTTCAATACACACAATCAGTAGTCAGCTGCCCACTAACCGACTTAAAAATAATGCTTAAAGGATTGCCTTAAAAAACTGATACTCAGAAGTTCTTTCTTTCTGGGAAGCATACAGGAAACATATTAGAAGCCATCCTAAGTTGCACAAACTGTAAAGAGCTTCAAGAGCTTCCATATTACATAAGAAGAAATATCTGCAGTGATGCATATTCTGGGCAAGTAGTCTTGAAAGTTTTTCATTTTAATCAAGAAAATTGACCTTGACAGGAAAATTCTTATCCATTTTAGCAGAAACTAGGCTTTATTCATCTTATTTTCAAATTCACTCTCTACATCTGACATTTGCTGGGAAGATGGGATTCATTTTTTTTTAATGCCTAGTGCTAGAAGAGAGCTGCCAACAAAAGGGAGAACCTAAAAAAAGGCTATCCTGCTTTTTTGAAAGAAGAAGATCTTTACTGCAGTTTCCAAAGTGGACAGCACCTTTAATCAAAATAGCACCACACTGCCATGTTTGTGGACAAATGTTACGTTCTGCACTCCACAACTAAGGATGAGCCTTGCACAGAGATTTTCCAGCTCGGGTGCATCAGCAGTGTGCTCCACAGCTAGGGGGGCTCCAGCAAGTGAGGTAGGGCAGGCAGCAAGAGAAGCTGCTATCCTGCAAAACTGGGAACTACCTGCCTTTGTGCAAGCCTGTTTGCTTATCATCATGGCAGGAGCAGGGAACTACCATTCTGCAGGACAAAGGCACCACTGCATAGACCCCCACCTCCTTTTGTTTACCAGCCCTTGGAGTACAGTGTAGAAACATGCACTGATCACTGGGAATTAGAGAGGCTATATTAAAATACAAATAAAAAGGCAATTTTCCTTTTAAAATATAAAGATACAGAACTCATGAACTGATCACGAATATTGCCCCAAATTTCTATCAATGTCAACATAGCAAACATGACTTGCCTCACTACTCCTCCCTATTTCCAGTTACCTAGCATTATGAGAACCAGTTTTTAAAATTGCACATACAAAATCACGTGTGAAGATTTTTCTTCAACTGGCCCAACTCAGAAATAGATGGTGCAATGAAGATGAGGTCTTTGCTGTAAGGTAACACGCCTGTATTCCTGATTTTATGTCAAAAATCTTAGTAATCACTATAACCGCATCTAATCATTATTATGACTAAATTAATAATGCATTCCACTTCTATTTATTGATGCTTTCCTAGATGAAACTCAGTTTACCCTTCTCTAGCATATGCTTCTTTTTATATCTATCATCTGACATTTGCTGACACCCAGAATTAGTCCATGAGTTAAACACTGAGCTTCAGGTGGAATGAAAGCATTAACACCATTGATTCGTTTTCAGTTGGAACGTTGTCTATGAAAGACTGTCCAGTGTCTGATGAATGGGGAAGAATACTTAATACTGAAAAATCAAAAGACAAAAACAGGGCTATGCTAATATCTTTAGTTTATTGGATAAAGTGCAATGAAGAATAATTTTTTTTCTTTCACCTTCACACAGAGATTGAATGAATGTTTGCCATACTTTGGAACCAAATGTCTCTAAAAATCAAGCAGAATTCTGACTACTTTTTTCTTTTTCTCACTAAAAGAGCCCTAATTACAAAATAATGTGAAAATACATTAGACCTTGCACACTAGAGTAACAAAGGTGAATTCCACAATGGGAAAATGTGATTGTCTTAAGTTAAATATCAAGAAGCAGCAAAACATAAACATTTGAGAAGCCCAAAAATAATGCCAAAAGAAAAAAAATCTTTTTTCATAAGCAACACTACTATTTTCTACCCTAATTTTGCTAGACAATTCCTGGGTAACTGGTAAATTCTTGCTACAGTTGCTAATAGTCAAAAACATAACTAACTCAGATGTTGGGAGACTTACTCTTTTCTAGTTTAAGGCAAGCTGTTTAAAGCTCTGCCTTGTTGTCTGTCTTACATATTTAATCCTAATTCTCCATAAGCACTTGAAAGAGGAAGAAAGTTGTTGCTCATACATCAAACACTGAACTCTAAGTCTTCAGAACAGAACAGAATATGACAAGATTTGATATACTTTAGGGTTCTTTTCTCCTAGATTTGTATACATAATGTTGGCTATAATTTTTCAGGTCCTTTTTAACTCTGTTGCACTGCCAACAGAAGTGCAGCTGCTCTTTATTTATTTTTATCTCTTTTTTTCATAATACACAGGCTGTATGGCTCATTTTCAAGCTATTCAAGTATTTCTATTCTAAATAAAGTACAATAGGCCATAACCACTTATGTGCTTATGCTTAGGAAACTCTTCCTCCCTCTTCTCCCCAGCCTTCTGTGAATTTCTAAAATTCAGACGAAGAGCTGGAAATTCAAATAGACATCTTAAGATAGTAACTTTGTATTGGGCTGTTATAGCTGTTCCCTTCTGAGATTAAAATACTGTATAAAAGAACTTGTTCTTGTGGTACTACTTCTGGCACTATGAAATGCAGACATCTACCAAAAGTGTGAAACAAAACCATCTAACTGAACTTTTACAGACTTAACGTCTGCTCAGTTTCAGCTCGAGGGTAAGCTCTGGGTGAGCTGGATTTACCTGAAAGTACACTCAATGAGCTTTCATCAGGTCAGGGAAAACAGAAGTTTGTGGTGGAGAAATGACATTAAAAGCTGACTTGGAGAGCTTATTATGTAGTGCTGAATTTGGAGACAAGGTAGCTTTCTTTTTCCTAACATTATGTATGGCTATTGGAACCTGCTATACTTAAATATACTATTGGGGAAAAAAAAAAAATCGTAACAAATCGTGGTCAAACTTTACATCAGTTATAAATTTTTCACATGGCCACAGCAAGGCCCCTTAATCTCCTCTGCAAAGTCACATTATTTTGAAAAGTATTTTATTCTTTTTTACACCACAATTTTTTTCTTTTTTGCAGTGAAATCAAAACTATTTAAAAATGCAAGATAATTCTATATATTACATTACATGAGCCCACAAAGCCAGGAAGAAGCAATGCAAGCCTTCTGTTTGGAGTGCAGAAAAAAACAGAAATATATGCCTTTTCGGGACGTTAAATGAGGAGATCACTTTAACTGCTTTATGTTAAGAAGCTATACCAACAGCACTCACACACTCAAACCACTTGCTATGTGACTGCCCATAAAATCTATGGAACAGTTTGCCTCATATGCATATGAATTTCATACCTGAGAGGCAAATGCAGAAGGGATGATTTATCAAATGGTCCAGCACTGAAAGTCTCACCAAAGACCGGATATTGCACAAACAATGCTGTCTTTGCTACAACATGTTATACTATGACCTCTCTTTTAACAATAAAAACAACATCACTTTGGGGGGATAATAGCAGAGAAACATAAGAAGAGTCCACCTCACTTTTACTAAAAGTTATTTTCAAAGATACCGGCAATGGGGCAAGTATTTAAGCTGTATATACTGAGTATTTCTGAGACTTCAAGAACTGTACGTAAGGGAGTGGGAATTAAATAGATTCACTTAGGCAGGCTCCCCATTCTAGGCCAGTCCACAAAGAGCAGCTCCAACAATAATTCAAAGAGTCCTGAATGTACCTAGCTGCTACTAGGTAAAAACTCAAATGACAGGAACTGCCCAAGGCCCTTCTTGCATCCTCATGCCTGGGAGGCCATACCTTCCTCATATGATTCCTTTCCTAGAGTCCTCATAAGACAAGTTACAGATCCTCTATAACTCCTGCACAAAGGGAAGATACTTTATAGTCACAGTAGTATCAACGTTGCTGATTGATTTAGCACAAGTATCTAATTATAGCACAAGTAAGATCAAACTATTCTGAGAAACTTCTGTTCATCTCAGTCCCAACTTCTTCTCTGAAATTCTTAATTCAGAAAAGTCAAATTCCAGTTGATGGTTGATCTTCAGGATCATGAATCCAGTACTCAGGCCCATAACTCTGTTGCAGGCTCTACAGAACACCAAGTAAATAACTGCTAACCTGAGACACACAGCAATCACAAATGAGTGCTCAGAATACTTATCTGAATAACAGGGCTAGAAACATGCTCTTCAGTTTCTAAAATCTTAGCCTCAACACATTTAAAATGTGACTTGAAACTTAATTATCTCTCAGAGTAATTAATGTCTCCCACAGCTGTAACTGTGGATTCAATAGCGGCAGTTGCAAGGAAAACACAGTCCTAAACATCAAAGCCCCAAGGCTCTTAGTTAAAACACGGCTCCTAGGGCTCCTGTGCTTCCCAATGCAGGAAAAGGGTCTTTGGGAGCCACAGCCAAGCTACAAAGGATGGAACATCATCACCAGCCACAAAGTCAGGAGCCTGGACACCCAGGAGTATCAACCCTATGTACTGCATATGGCACAGCTGCAGACCTTGGAAATCCAGGTTTCCCAGAACACCATGAAGCCAGCTGGTGGGAATCTATTTGTTTTGCTTTGTTTGTTTGCATTTGGTTTTTTTTAGCGATAGTTGCAATACCCAATATACTTCTGTGAAGTACTTCAGTTCTGGTGAATTGGCTTTTTCCCAGGCAACCTCATTTTAGCAGAGAATCCCAAGCCTGCACTGGACATTGCCTTTTGAGTTGTAAACCCTTCCCCTGTAAGTTTCTTGGGAACAGAGGACATCTGGACATACAGCCCTGCTGCCTCTAAGCTCAGAAGATGGAAAGGGAAACTAGGAGGTGGGAGTTCCCGAGGTTTTTCACCCAGGGGACTCCTGTCTAAGGAGCCTGCCCCAGGTCTGATGACAAAAAAACCCCAAACACATGGATGCATTCTAGGACTGTCTTGTTCACATTTTAGGCAGAAAATTGTGAGTTTGATAGAAAGTAATTTACTAGTTCTGAAATTGCCACAGTCTGAAGACTGTGAGTGGCTCAGTTGTTGTGAACTGATGTAGGTCTACTTAAGCCTATGAAGCTAATCTCTGCATTTGTATTACATTGACAGAACTGCTCAATGATTTTTTTTTTTTTTTGCCATATTTAAAGTAAACAACGGATTGAAATGAACAACTCTTATCTTCAGATGTTTATCTGGAATTACTGCCCTACAGCATGCAGGCAAGTCTCTTAGGCAAGTAAGTCCTTTCATTTCTCAGGCCTTTTCTATCTGTGAACTAAATTCAGAAGAATCAAGCATTTATTCATGAAACACAGACAAGATCTGGACCAAAAAAGCCATTACTACAATGAACAATGGGCCGGGCATTTATGGATACTTATTAGCAAGACAACACAGAATGCCAGCTCTGCTAATATTGCTTTTCAATGTAGCTTCAGAATAAAGATTTTTTTAAAAGATAAGTTTGATCTGTAATTCAAATCACACTGTATCTTTGATTTGCTACCCCCTCCTCCACTCACCCTCCCTTCCCTCCTCCCTCCCCCAAAAAGCTTTATATAGAGTGGCTGGAAAGCAAAGTAGGAATCTATGCAGACACTATCCATCACATTTCTGTCTTAATTGAATGACACCAGAATGAGATCGATAAAATGTAACAAGAGACAGCTTTGCATTTCCACACTCACTTATTCTCCCTCTCTATTACTGCCAGCCATCACCGTGACCAGAAAGCCTAAGTATTGAGTTTGAACATTGCTGCCAAGCAAGCTGTTAGTGTATGAATAAACTTGTCAGGAAAACAATAAAACTTATAATACTGGGAAAAGCCAAAATGTCAAAAGGCCGCTGCAAGCAGCATTAAATATGCTGCTTTTAAAGCTGTACTATAGAAACATATGAAGAGTTTCTAAATAACATGGGCAGTGGCAATTCTTCAGATATTATTCCCCTCATTCCCCCAAGACATGTCTATGTGCGTGTGTGTGTGACCGTCTGACATGCAGTTGTCGTGACCTCTTGGCGCAAATCTGCAATTTCGACAATAAGCCCAGACCAGCTGTGATTTCCCCATGTTCAAGGATTCTGAGATCTCCAATGCATTATTGATAACCTCATTGCTGTGCTAAAAGCAGAGGCTGACACACTCATAATCCCAGACTTTTCCTAAAAAGCTCCAGCTTCACACACCAATCAATCACAAAAAATAAAATGAAAAAAAGCCCGTTTCAAACCAAGGCTACATTTTGTGTATTGCATCCATTTCAGTATGCACGCTAAGTAAAAATTTAAGCTCCTTTCAAACTTGTCTTTTTTTCTAACCTTCAATTATGATGATCTAGTACTCCTGACCATGTAAAGGTAATGCTAGATTATCGAGAGCATAATTAGTATGTCAGCTTTGGAGTCACATTTACATCCAAAGTCTACGTTGCTATTGTAGCTAGGCTCCCCAAGTAGACACAGGGCTCGTTCTACCAGGTATTCTGCTAACCACAAAGAAAATGAAAGTGCCCAATGCAAAGAGCTAACAGTGCCAAAAAGAAAATAAAAACAAAAAAAACCCAAGCTGCATCAAGTGAATATGGTTAACAAAAATGAATTATAAAGACAGGAAGAGGAAAGTGTTAACAATAGTAAAACTGCACAGGATACAGCTTTAGTGATGCATAATTAGAAGGCTTCTGGAATCTGAAAACACAAGTATTACCAATTTTCTCGTCTCAGTTTAGTATGCAAAGAAATGCTTAGACATTGCATCACAGGAAATGTCTCTTCATGTTTCAAGACAGACTGTCATATTTCAGCTTGAAACTCAATTAGATATTAAAACAATTGCTGTACAAGTACAAGCAATTCTGTCAGGCATTATTAAAATCCAACTGATGAGACACTTGTCTTCTTAGCTTCAATAGATAATTCTTCATGCCTGGTTGACTATCTTGCATTGTTTCTTCATTATTATGTTCATGCTTAGTCTTAGAACAGGTTTTTTTTCTTATCTTTTTTTTTTTTCCTGTCCCAACAATCAAATACAACTTGGCTGGAGGTACGAGGCTGAGACACTCGTGAGTTCCTAAATTAGGAAGATTCCTCAGTTCATCACTATTTAGCAAATTTAAGCACAAAACTATTGGGTTTTTTTAGAAAATATATTTGTACAGCAGACCCAAAAGGAATTAGTTTTTAGTATTATACCAAAGTTAGAGCAAGTATGCAAAATTACAGTAATGATCACCAAACAGGCAATATTATTGAAAGTATACTGAAAAAAATCTGTATATTCTCCTCATCTTTCAAGACAGTATCTAATCCAGAGCCATCAATAGAAAAATAAATATAAAAGCATTTTTCTGGTTTGATGACTGTCTCCTCATGTAAGACTCACCCAGACCAATCAGAACTTGTTAAGATAAATACATTTTCCTTACAGAATTACTGCTGAAAAGCAGAAAATAACTAAGATATCATTAAAACCTTCCAATCACAGAAATCAGAGATTAAACATCTTACATCTACTGCAGGTAATGCCTCATTAGAATACAGCCAATGTTAAATACCAGACATCATCGTCACATAATTTGGCAGAAAAGCCGGCAACATCTATTGAATGGCGGTAAGCTGTGTAAGTCTTAATGCCACTGTTTCAGAGAAGTCATAATACCATGACTTCAGGGTGGCTACATAGCTAATGAGAAAGAAACTACTCTAAAAGGGAGAGTCAAAAGAAGGATACTCAGACTGTCTTTGGGAAAAGCTTCTCTGTCAACAACAGAGGAAGCATACAGAGACTAACCGCCCAGCTGAGGGACCCTGTTTGGGTGACTGAAGTGGGATGGTGTGAATGCCCCTCCGGAAGTGCTTGCATTGCTACAAAGGTTAAACAGAGCTGACATCACAGATTTTATTCTGGTGCTCACTCTATGAAGCTAGGGAAAACATAACATTTTCCATGTATGAACGGGACAGGGCAAGCTGGAGGCTGAGTGCAATAGGCTTCTTCCCTTCCTCTTCCCCTGCTCGCACCAGGGGATGAGAACTATAGACAAAAGTTGAACACACCAAGTACACACTATGTGCCGTTTACGACATGAGCAACATGTAATACTCAAAGATTGCTCCCAAGGTCCTAAAAGAAATAAAAGGCAATTCTAAGTGCAAATATTTTACTTCACTTTAACTTTAAATTACATTTGGAAGATTTGGGATATCCCAGAACATTTTCAAATTATGTTAGGTTTCCATATGCAGACAGAACCTTCTCCTCAACGCATGCCATCCATATGGTAAATTTCTTGGTGGTTTACAATAAATCTTTTACCAACTGAGTCTGTATTTCACCACAACACATAAACAAATATGTCTTCTAATTTAATCCCTCGTTAGCATCAATTTTCAGAGGTCTAGTTTTTGCTTTCTACATGAGTAAGTTCCCAATTCTGTCATTCCAAGGTTGTCTTTGTCAGGGAAAGCTGATCTTACAGACCATCCCTGTCTTTAAACAACCCTCCCTTCCTCTGGGTTAGTTTTCATTGTGTTTAATGCTGCAAAGCATCACAAATGGCTGCTTGAACAGCAGCCTGAGAAAGGTTACATTACTTCAGGCACTGAGAAGTGAATACTGTGGATTCAGATTCTCTAGCAAAATCGAAATAATATTTTTACAACAAAGATTGCCACTTATTTGCCTAGTTCTAGTTATTGTAGTTATTCTCCTTTCCTTTAATCTACTTGTGAGGGGAGTTCATACTATTTACTGGAGTTCAACTTACGTATCTATGATAAAATACAAAATATCTAAGTTTAGGACCTAAATTCTCTGTGTAGGCACTGCAAGGAAGCATGTACCTCCCTCCAGAGGTCAAATTCAGAGCACATAAACTAGATAGATATTTGAAGTCCAGTAATATAGTCATACTGACATTCAAGCAAAACTAAAGCACAGACACACACATGCAGATGAGAAAATCACACAGAGATAGGCATCACTTTCTTCCTCAGACAGGTTTAAACATCAAGGGATGTTAAAAGTAACAAAAGCAGGGCTGCCTGGAAAGTGGATGTCCCGTGGTATCCAGGTGAGAGGAATCTCCCCAGGTCCACCAACTCCCTCACAATGGAAACCTCCCACATAAAGTGGCAACAATGTCTCAGTCCTACTGTGAAATTATCAATCATCTCTTTGCAAATGCAGAAATCAAGGTAAGTGATCTGTGCTACCACGTGAAAAAGACTTCAGGCTTTTCACATGCGCACACACACGTGCACACACAGAGGTGAAGGGAATTTAGTGACTTTTGAGGGCATAGGGCAGGAAGCTATGGCCCACTATCCTTCAGTTACGTGATTGCAGGTGAAAGCCATGAAGTTCACTTCAACGTTCATCCAGGAGAAAACAACCTGGCAGAAGGCCACCGCTCCAACCCCTTTCCTGCAAGGCTACCACAGAACTAACATATGAGGACTGCATTGCAGGGAGTGGCCGGCACAGCGCACGAGGCACAGGACCAGTTCCCACATATTCCACATTGAACCATGGGACTTCAAGTCATGGTAGTGGTTTAATGCTCCTCTACCATAGCCACCACCCCACAACTGTGACAGTCCAGAGGTTTGCCATGCCTGCAACCAGGCAAGGCTGAAGCTAAGAGGCTTCACACTTGCTATCTGAGATGGTCCAGCTGCACAAATACAAGCCTGCAGTGATATGTGTGCAAGTTTATCTATATATCTATACTTACTGAAGTCTGAACGTATTTCCTCATATACACTCACAGTTAGAATCAGAGCAAAGATCCTGAAGTACACAAAGGTGCAAGAAGGACAAAGAAATAAGATAAGCACAACTATCACCAGCTAAGGATTGCAGGTGGAAACACAAGGAAGCGCTAGCCTTCTATTTTTTTGCTGGGGCAGTTTTCACCTACAAATACTTCACTTAAACCAGCTCAAGCTGTTCTGCAAAAATATCATTCTTTGCTTGTGCACTAAAGAGCTACAGCTTCTCTTAGCTGCCTTCGAAACATAGACACATAGATTTCATTCCAAACACACGGGGCCCTCAGTGGAAACTGGGGATGGAACAGAGTTCGGAATTACTGGCGCATTGTGACTCTGCTACAAAGTTAAAGTTTTCATAGCTGAAGCATGCTTCAAAAAAATAAAATAAAATTCTTTCAACAAATTTAAAATAATTCAACTTGCCAAGAATCTTACTTCATTATTTTTCTTTATTCCAAGAAACAGCACTTACATAACACTAAGAACTTCTAACTCCAAATGTCAATTTTCTCTCTCCTTTTTCTCAAAAACTGCTTTTAGGGGAGAACAAATTAAAAAAAAAAACAAAACAACCACCAAAAGCAAAACTCACAAAACCATGTCAAATAGAGGTAAGAATATGCAAATAAAATTTTGTCATTTCAATATTTATTTAAATATCATATCACCTTATAATAATTGAAATACTTATCAGTTTATACACCTTATTTTAGAACTAGTTTTAAAACATAACTCGTTATAAAAGATGCAAACAAGCACTTCAAGAAATAAGATATAATTTTGAAAACTTTCCAAGTACAACTAAAATTAAAGTTGGAAAACAATCAATCACAGAGGCAGTATTTCAGCATGAGTGCAATTCTCTACCAATAAAATGAAAGATACAGCTCTCTCAGTTTTGTACTACAGGATTAGACAACATATACTAATTTATTCTTACAAGGCAATCAAAACTCCCTTTTAATAGTCATTTAATATTTAGCTCCTTCCTCTTTATTCTACTTTGGTATATGATGTTCACTATATAAAATTTTGTGGCATATATTCATTACCCCTTAAAAAAAATTTTCTTAGGAAACAAACAACACACACAAGCTGTTTTTCCGACACTTTCACTTGTATGAAAAACTAAAAGTGGCTTTTACTTACTGCATTTATTATAGATGTTAAAAATTTTACATAGGATTAAAATAATTTCAACTGGAAAGCATGGATAAATACTGCTCAGTACAAATACCAATTTCATTAGTAGGTAGAAAATATGATGACATATTCTGTGGTGTTACTCTTGTCAACTGAAATAAAACCGTTTCATCAAACACACTGTAAAATAGCAGGAGAGAAGGTAGCGAGGTTTTCAACTGGTAAAACAAAACAAAGGCTAGATTTTGTAAAGTAACTGTTGTGTAAGTTGCTAAGCAGTACTTTGATATGAAAAACTGATGTTTTACCACATGAATCAATTAACATATTATGTTACTAATGTATTCCTTCGTATCAAAATGACTGAGTTCTTGGACTAATAAGATTTGCATTATTTCAGTAAAAATTATGCCAGAAATCTGTTTGTTATCACATTTCTATAAAGTGATTACTGCATACACTGAAGAAAAAAGTTTACTTTGACACATTACCACTAAGAATATTTATGGAGAAGGAGAAATGCAGAAGAGGCTTGAACTTAATAATGTAGGGCCATTAATTAGCATCAAATGAAAGAAAAGCAATAAAGCAATTTTGTCACCAATTACTGACAATTTGGCTAAGTACAACCATTAATTTTGTATAATATAACCCCCATAAAATTAAAGGAATAAAACTATTTGGATCAATATCCTTTGCTAGTCTCTTTCCACTAACTTCACTACTTCAAGGAGTATCGAAAGTTTTGAAACATTTAAACACCGTAAGAAAAATGGAAAAACATATGGTTATGATTTCCTACCTAAAAGTTGCTGGCTTTTGGTTTGGGGCTTTTTTCCCCTCCCTTTTTTCAGCTGAAAATAAGGAAAACTAGGGTGATTAAAATTGTGACCTTTTCCATTTACAACAGTCAAAACGTTTGTTTACTTGTAATTCTCCTATCATTTTAGAGAGTTTTCATATAAGGTAAAGAGCATTCATAAAAGGAAGCCTGGTTAGGAGAGGCAGGAATATCAATATTCTATAGTTTGATGAAGGCTTCTCCAGCATTTACCGACACTGCCAACACTAACATCAGGCAGCAACAGGGCATATGAACGGTATTTTTGCACTGGGCTATGTTCCTAGCCTTTCCCACCTCCAGTCTCAAGAAAATGACAAAAAGGACCAACAACCCCTGTCATTCACCCCCCCCACTCTCATCCCCGGCAGAATTTCCCTGACAGGCAGCATCACCCACCGACTGCCATTGGCGGAAAGCAATGGCCGTGCAGATGTGGTCACAGCAGCCTTGCCTCCCGCGTCTGTCCTCTGCCCCAGTGCTGTGTGCCGCTGGCTTCATAGCACAAGGTCAACCAAGTATACACAACATTTAATCGGTACAGCTATTCAGAAGCAACCTTCCTGAGTGCTGGCAAGCACAAGCATCCGGCATCGGTGACAGTCTGCGCTAGCGTTTTAAGCATTAAAAACAGGCAACGTGTCCTAAAGCCAAAGTTTTGCAAAACTCCCGTAAGGGTGGTGACAAGTTTTATTAACAAATGTACTTTCTGGAGTGCCTTTTTATTGGGCACTCGTCTGCGCTCGCTCATCAGGAAACCAGAGCAACCTTTTGATAAATATCAAAACGTATTTGGGAAAGAAAATACACACAGAACACCTCCATGTCTCCCAAAAAAACTCACTGAGGAAACTTGCATCGTTTAATCAGCATCCATATCAACTCATAAACCTCGGGTGCTAGAGTACAAATAAACACTCTAAAGGGTTTTAGCCACAAGGAGATAAGATCTCTCCCTGGGGAGATGGCTAGAAACTGCTCCATTGCCTTTGTGCAGACTACTGGAATGTGCTTGCTTTTCATTTCGGTCTTTGTGTCTGGCACTCAGGCCTCACAGGCAGTGTCTTAAGCCATGCAGGGTCAGGGCAAACAGAGAACTGCATTCATGGACAGATCAAGTTTATGTGAGAATCTGCTCCTCCTGTGCCCTCAATTTCCATTTGAATTGTTAATAAAATCTCAGCCTGAAAGCACATGATCCCATCAGTGGGGAAGTCATGCAGAGAATCCTCTAGCTCAGAAAAACAAAATTTCTTTATCTTTTTCATCCTCCTCCTACATTCGTGGGAATTATGCCATGTAGCCCCCCTCCTAAAGTAACCCCCTCCCCCAGCGCAACACCTGATTGCCAGCCCACAGCTTGCACTAAAAAGCAGGGGGAGAAAGAAGCAGAGAGAAAGAAGGGGAAAAGATGCACAAGCAACACTCAGCTACAGCAAAATCACAACCACAATAATTGCACCTTTGTAGCAGTTTACAGACTCCCAGACACCTTCAGGCAAAAGGCAACACAGATATGTCATTTTTTAAAGTTAATTTCCAACAGCTGATAACACTAGCTGCAAGACTTTCCCACAGCTTTATGACACTGCATGAACTACAGGGCCACAGAGATAATAAAAGGTCACACATAAAGGAAAGAACAGAGTCATACCCCAATTAACTTGGTCTCCCCATGCAAAAATTGTACAGGAACAAGAGCTGGTATTTGCTGCAGGCATCAGACGCATCTCCTAACCTTGCCACGGTCTAACTGGGCCTCTTGTTTCTTCTGCCTTTGCTCCTCGCAAACTGTTTTAATATTGAACGCTTTTCAGAGGGATGGGCTGATGAACGAAAACATGAATTTCCTGCTTGCCCTTTAAGGTGGGTTAAAGGGGGTGCCAGTAATCAATTACAGAACAAAAAGTAAAAGAAAGACTGAAGATTTTACAAACTAGATGTTTTAAAGTCTAAAACCTGTTTTCTAACCCTTTTACTCCATCCTTTTTTTTTTTTTTAGTAGGGGCAAAGTATAATACGATATTCAAGTAAAACCTGTGTGAAATGCAATGACTCAAGAGACATTGCTGCAGTTTTCACTTTTCTTTAGAGTAGCATATCAGCCCTGGTAAAACAGTAACTGCACTAAATATACAATGGAATTCAAAATCTTTTGGTTCTGAGTTTTGCGTCCTCCCCACCCTGGCCTCCGTACCCTCCTCCTCATCTGGGAAGAAGTTTCTGTTTGCAGTAGCTGCTGGAATGAGAAAAGCTTTATGGAAGCTGCGCCTCCGAGACCAGTCCTGCCCAGCGCCTCTCTCACCAAGGCTTCCTCTTCTGCCCGGTGACCTCAAAGGACTTGCTCCTTGAAGGAAGTACAAACCCCTAGAAAAACAGATTAGACCTTTGCCTGCCTCTGAACAGGGCATGGCTGAATCATTACAGAATGTCATTAGTAGAAGAATATCATGATTGTGATGGCATTTCATACTCAAAAACTAATTAAATAATACAGGTATTTGAATTTTCTGGAGGCCTGGAGGTCTGCTGGTTTGGACTAAGGGGTATCACACAACCAGGTACAGAATCCATTGCATGTTATATTCATATCAATAAAGGATATAACACAGCAAGTGACGAGGATAAACATTGCCAGTACATGATGAAACTGTTTCTGGTTTAGTCTTGATTTTACACATTTTTAGCTAGAGCTAGTGGAATTGCTCGTTGGGAAACATACCCAATGGGTCGAGCCCTTAAATTTGTTCACCAGGTGCCTGCAACTAGGTCATGGGTGTTATTAATTACTTTGTTAGTCACAAGTCCTTGAGCAGTGTATGCAAACATATTTGACCCCATGACACAATTTTTAACTGACCAATACGAACAATCACTTTTCGTTACTTGTGATGTGCAACTGGTCACTTAATTCACAAAATTGCTCTTTTCCTGATTGGGTAGCCCAAGCCATGTAGACAAGAGGGCCTTTTCTGTTTGCTAGTTCTCCACAAATGCTTGCAACTGCCTGAAGAACCTACTTGCACATCAGTTAGAGTGCTTTGTTCAAATGGGACTTTCAGTGCAAATGTTCTTGCAGATACTTGTGGCAGGTTTGGATTTCCCCCCCACACACACACACACACAGAATCTGTACCTGGTGAACCTGGCTTTGACTTCACACCACGAATACCTGGAGAGCTGCAGAGGGAACAGAGGATGAGTGGGTAGCTCCATTACACCAACATGTGCACTCACAGAACACACCAATCACTGTATGGAATTTACAATTTCAACATATCCTCTAACTCTGTGACAGGATGCTTACAGG
The DNA here is from genome assembly GCA_013400335.1 of Eurystomus gularis. Taxonomy (NCBI): domain Eukaryota; kingdom Metazoa; phylum Chordata; class Aves; order Coraciiformes; family Coraciidae; genus Eurystomus; species Eurystomus gularis. Next base: position 177,101 of record VZZY01023133.1, read on the forward strand.
CTTTCTTGCCCAAATGACTGTCTCCTTTTCTCCCCAGTGCCTGAGTATAAACTCAGAGAACTCCTTTTCCTTTTTTGTATGGTTACCCTCTCCTCATTCAAATACCTCCTTAAAACTCCTTTCTCTGGGGATAGTTTATTGATGCTCACTCATATTTTATGGATACAGTGAAAGCTGCCATATCAGAGCACTAAATACAACTGAGAGCAACTGCAGAGCCAAAGAATGTTGTCTCATTAAACGCAGACCAGAACTTCAATTCAGTGTGCATGTGGATACAGGGGGGGAGGAGAACATCATAGCAGGAAGTTGAATAAAAATTATATGTCATATATATACCTCAGTACAATGTAGAGTACATGTCTCACTATTTTTCTTTATCTTTATTCATTTAAAACACCTGCAAACTGTAACCTCAACTTAATCTTTTGTACTCTGTGGGAACCTCTATCAAGACCAAATGAAATAGTATAGGGAAAGTAGTAAAGAGTCCTCTCATTAGGTTTTTCTGTCAAAATACCTGTACTTTTTGGACAGTTCTTTCCTATGTATAATATATGGAACTTGCTAAGAATGTAAAGTCTCATCAGCAAATACAAATATTTTCATCTGTTTTTTAAATACTGTCATCGCTATTCCCCCAGAAGAATAGCAGGGCTAAAATCTGTTGCCTTTATCCAATCTGAAACAACAAATCTTAACTGTTCTAATAGGCTTTTGCCATAAAATAAAGCTAAGAGGAAAGGAGAAGAAAAAATGGTAGGAAATTACCCCCATGCTACATAAAAAGGAAGCTGGACTAAATGCAGGCTTTTGCAAATGATCCGGTAAACTTCTCACTTATTTTCTCCTGGAGAGTAAAACATCTACCTGGCATGGCACATCAGTAAAAAGCATGGTAAAATTCAGCAACTAAACTTGCATCTTCCAAGTTCTAGCTAAATGCTTTAACTAAACAGCCAGCTTTCATCAATACCTACCTATTTCCTGCTTTACCTTATATATACATGTTCTACATACAGTATGCATTCTCGACATGAGTCTGTGAACTTTAAAAGGTCCAAATACTGAGGTGATTTTGTTCTTTTTCAAATATTTAACAGAACACCGTAAATGTCCATATTAATAATGTAATAGAATTAAATTATTAGAGTTAATAGAGTTGTTTGGGGTTTTTTTTACTTTATAGGAGTTTGATATCAGTATATTAACAATTAACTTTGGTACTTCATGAATCATAGTGAGACTTGCAATGGACATACCCTAGTAAAACATCAACAAGATAATGCCTATTCACTCATTTTATGTAAGGCACTTATAATATTCCAATAACATCCTCTAAACTTAACTGCTATTTTGTCAGGTAATAAGCTGATAAACAAAACACATTCATTCTTAAGGAACTGAATGTAACTAAAGCACATAGTCAACAGACTTCCCTTTCAACAAAATCTAAAGCACTAAACAAATATACACAGAAACAACAATGCTACGTAACTCCTTTCTTCTTAAAGCACACTTTTTTCTTGCCTCAAGCGTATACAGAAGCAAATCAGATTTTACATGAAGTGGTTGTGAATTTTCATGAGTTTAGAAAGCGGATAATTCAGCATGCAACAAAGCCAGAACTACCCATCTAGATCATTCTGATCTCAATTGGTGTGGCCCATTGCTGACTTGTACTTAGGTGGGCTCGCTAACTGTGTCAGATTATATGCTGTACAGACAATGTAAATAATGCGACTGATGAAGTGGATTTAAAAATACTAATTTACATAAATTTGAACAAGGTCTTTTGAAATGAGATTACAGATTTAGTTAAGCCACAGTTCACCTTCTCTCTGGCAAGGGTATATTTTTGAATATCAAAACCACAGCTACACAGGCCTTTTTATATTTAATTACCAATATAAAGTATTTCTTACTGGAGAAATAATATCTGCATTTCTTTCAGTTCTATCAGTAAAAACACCATCTAACTTTTGCTTTTAAAGTGATGCTCATGAAAACAAACTTCTACATACTACATGGTGCATTTTAAAATACTTATCAAAATTTACGATGATGACACTAAGGGTTAGTTTTTCAGGTTTTTCATTCTTCTATAAATATTCTGCTTTACTTCCTGTTTAAAGATGGAACAACAGCTCTTCCTGTTAGTCTCCTACATACAAGGTGACGCTTAGACAAAAGTTCAACAGCAAATACAACCAATTTTTTTTCTAACATGTTTTAAGTATGTGTAAAACCCAGGATCTTATTTTATTAATTCTAGAAGCCCCTTAAAATACCTAGAGGACAGCTTGTGGTGAAAAGCTGGGGGAAAACCAATACCAATGCATTTGTGAAGAGGCCAGTCACCATCCTAGCTTGCATAGTCTCTTCAGCTAGCTCAAGCACTGTCAGCCACTCAGTCACAGAGGTATAAATGAAGACAGCCCTCCGCTCCCCCCATAAAAAGGTGAGTAAGCAAAATATCCATGTTAGTCCTTCCTATTCTTCCTGCCTGCTGCAGGACTACCCAAAGTGGGAGGAGCAAGGAAGACCAAAGAAGCCAGTTCATGAGCACTCCTATCCCTGCCTCTGAAGAGCAGGGTCCTCCTAGGCATAGAAGGAGTCTCTCTGCTCCAACAGTCTGATTAAAATTGGGTGTCTTTATTTCAGTGGTGATGTCCAGTGTCTCTAACATAATGGGCAGCTTTGTCTAATATGATTTAGGTCTGGTGTAACAAGTGATCTTTCAGGGATAGATATGACTAACAGCTTTATCCACTTTCTCATTTTCTCAGATGTCTTTCTCCTCTACTGGAGACAGTGAGGCCCTGCACCTTTAATGTATCAATCATATGCCTGCACAGCAAACAATGGCAGAAGCTTCTGCTGGCATTTACCTGATTTAGCTTAATCTAGCAAGCATGGATGGCAGTGGCAGAAAAGACAGAGAGGCATGGGTTTTGGCACCTGTGCTGACAGCTTCCTTGGTTCCCCAGGCACACATTGATTGTGTTTCCACTGATACTATTCTCCAACTTGGCTAGGTGTATCTAGTCATTAATCTGCTACATATGCTTTTATATTTACTCCTTTTTCCTAAACAATTACCTCTTAGAACAATTGACAAAACACAATCCACTGTTTCTTTCAAGTCCCACACTATCATACTTTCCAGGCTCTCCAATACTTCTGTCTCCCAACAGCTAAAGAATCTGAATTCAAACCTCTACATTTTCAGCAGCATGGCAGTACATTTTCCTGGAGGTTTTGTCGGGGGAACATCCCAAAGAAAAAAAAAAAAAAAAATCAGAACAAAATCAGAAATATAGGTTTAGTTCAAGCCTGTAATGACTACTCAGTTCAATATGTTACATACCTACTTATGCTTGAGGATCTGGACTTTGTTTACGATAAAAAAGCTTGAAAGGTTTGATTTTGAAAGATACAGCTATGGCACATGGTAATTTCCTACTCTCAAAGGCTCTAGGTGATTTTTAACTTCTGCTCCGCTAACAAAGCAAGATTGGAAATCTGTGACAGTGTAAAGAATACATCCTCAATAGTTGATCTTAGTGTTCCCTAGTTTTCAAACTCTTTCCAAAGTGCGAGGCAGTTCTGCATTTTCTGTGACATATTACATAAAGTATTTTTAAATGAGTTCATTAAATTATCTCAAAATTATCAGCTAAAAATCAACATACATTTACAGTGAACACTGACAGATCTGGGATACAAGTGTAAGCATGAACAGCAAATGCCCAGAGCTGATTTACTGAAGTATGAAAGAGAAGCACAGAGTAACTGAGTGATTACCATCTGAGAGAGCTGACACAGCTGTTAGAGGTTGGGAGATTACTGAGAAAGTGGGTCCTGCCACACCTGATTGCCAGCAAGTAGGCAGATGTCATATCTTCTACATCCAACTCCTATTTAGGACTACGGTGAGTGCCCAACTCTCAAGGGGTGACTTGCTGCAGGAAAATGTTAGAGAAACCTGGTTTTCACATGTAGAGGAATGCAACAGCTTCTGACGTAATAAACCTAGCATAGGAGACAGCAAACTCTGGGAAAGGGACTTGGGCTTATCCTCTCCGGATGCTGCTCTACAGCCAGCTTCTGATTTGTCTCCAGATGTCCCCTGGGTCAGCAGGCCCCCCAGCAGACACTACCCATTGAAGGGATCAATTCCCGTTCCCTTGCTGTAGCTCCACTGGAGCTGAGAAAATCCTGCCAAGCTAGAGGGATGTTTATCAGTATAGCTAAACAGATGATCCTGGAAAGTCTTGTATCACAGGTCTCTTTAAGATTACTGACAGGGATCAACTTTTCAATTCATCTTTGGAAACATCTTCAGGAATCTCTTCATATGAAGCATCTGAAGGAATTTCTGTGATAGCAGAAACTCTATAATGATTAAGAGAGTAGTGAGTGAAGTTAGTGCACCTAATCAAAAAGGGACTCAGAAGGTACAGTAGGAAACAAGATTAAGTGATAAATCACTTTTTATTGCAAATTTTAAAACAGAAAAGAAAGAAAGGAGGAAAAATTCAATAAAGTGGTCCAGCTAGCTAAAAGCTCAGGCAAACAGCAGTAATAGTCCAGGAAACGGTTGCATCCAAATTGCGTAAGTCAAACAAGGGCATAAATCTGAGAAGTTAAAGTAAATAAATGTGAATAAAAGTACATAAGATTTTAAAATTAAATCAGAAAATCGTGTGTTTAATTCTGAAGGGAGCAGTGCGTGCCAGAATATTGAGTTATGCATTGCTTTATTGAAGAGTAGGTCAAGATCTTATCAGCTCTATTATGAGGAATGTCAATAAAAGGCTGTTCAATGATAAAATGTTTAATTAAAAATGAACATTGTGCAACATATGAACTCTTTGTATCATACAGAAAAAGGAGTCAAATGTATTATGTTCTCCAGCATTCTTATCACTATGAAATCTTGTATAAAAATAGGTTTATCTATATTAGCTCCTTTACAAATTAGTTGAAGATTATCTACCTCCAGGGCACCTCAAATGCTTTGAAAATCTGGGACAACTGTAACGAGAACACTAGGGTCTTGTTTTCTTGGTACTCTTCCAGTTGAAAAAGTGGTATGCTTTGGCAAGTTAATTAACAAAGCAAAGGCTTAATACTGATTCAGTGAGTTGATCAAAAAGTAACAGGAACAAGAAAGATTAAATATTTTGGATTATTACTTATATAATATACTGCATACAACACCACTGTCCTAAAAATCTCTAACAACTCAGTAGAGAAGGTAGCAAACTAAGACACCAGGAAGAGCATGCAGAATTAAATGCAGCAAAAGCCATGGTAGACAGATATCACGTTTCCTTCCTGGCGAAAATAATCTTACTGCCTACCCCCACTGCAATGCTAACCATCTCAAGAAGAAGTGCCAATGCAAAGACACTTATCATGGGGGTAACGTCTCAGCAAGGGATTTCAAGCTGGAAAGTACAGTTTATCCATAGTTTTAGAGGAATTAAGCAAAATACAGGGAGCGTAAAATGGTAAATCAGCACCATAGGATTAGGCAATAAATGGCTTAATACCTCCATGGCCTTCCCTCCTGACATAATTTTGTATCACAAAGCATAACAAGAGCATTCTTATAGACACTTCTGCCTGAACATGTAGAAGAATTGATTTTTAAAATATCTCTACTACTCAGCTTCAAATCCCCAAACTGACATGTGTGCATACATATGGATATGCACACAAACACCGCACAAGTTTTTTATGGCTGTAATTCTAAAGACCCAGTCTGAACTGGGATTTTTAATGAAAAGCATTATAAATTTCCTCAAAAAAGGTCCACCACTAGAATGGAACTTGCAATAGCAGCTGATGAATGAGTTTAATGAACCTGAGAAATCAAAAAAGTTTATCATATGAGAGTACACTCAGCATTTTACATCTGTCCCTTTTTCCAAAGCAATTACTGCTTGCATTACAAAAACATCACAGAGTCAGAAAAAGCTTTGCTCTATCATTCAGGGTTTTGATAATCAAAATTTAGCTCTGTATGTCACCCACTAATTTTAATATACTCTTACACTTACTCTATATGAGTGGAATACAGTAGAGTGAAGAACAGTCAAATAGCATATCAACTGATGTGGAAAAAAAAATTGTGTACAAAATAAGAAGTAGAAGGTTTTGTCAGTTATGAATGACCCGTGGGTGATACATACTCCAACCGTAGGAGTGTGAGAGTCTACTACTAAAGCAAGAAAAATATTTTAAGAATAACTTTTCACTCCTGGACAAAAATAAGCTTATCAAATCAAAACAGCTGGTAAAGGCAAATCCACAATACGCTCAAGGAAAAAGTTTGTGATTGTAGAAACTGGGGATATTAAAGAGCTATTAAGTGATCTAGCCTTTCCTCTCAGAGTTAAGCCTTGTTCCTTGCAGTTCATTTTATAGCCTTCAACAAGCAGAATAGTTTTATATTGTATCTTACCTGTATGATTGCCACCACATCCTTTGGGAAATTATTCTGAAGTCCTTTCTCTCTTTTTATCAGATAGTATTTCCTGAGAGTCAGTCTACAATTACTCCTAAAAATACTGTCATATTTAAGGATAGAAAAACATAGGTATAGAAACATGTTTTTCTTTGAACATGGGATCCCCCAAATCAAGTACAAATAAACTTCAATAAGAGAGCATTATTACCTAAGAAGCAGATTTGGTAGTAATATTAAAAACTAAGTCCTCAGTGGAGGTCTAGTTAGAGGCATGAACAGAACAAATCCTTCACCAGAAGCCAGCAGAGATTCCCAGGGTCATGGCCTAGCTGAAGTTAAGAGAAAAACTCCTACTGATTTCAATGGGGCTGGGATATTGTCCCATATTTTATTCATAGTATATCATCACAAATAGAAACTACAAACGAAGCATCATGAGGCAAGCTGCCTATAATTTGTAATGTTTTCTTCCACTGTAATAGCCAAGACCTCTCCCTGAACTCCAGCAGAGGCAAATTAGTTCTGCATGTCAGATACTAACCGTAATATTTTCCCTTACACTTGGTACACAATGAGGGGATGCAGTACAGCACAGAGCAATTAATACATTTCTTTTTGTGAAATAATGCATGACAGAACAACTCAGAAAAGATGTCGCTCACTTGAAAGTGGTGAGTTGCTAGCCCATGAAGAGTAGAAGTAGGAAAAGCAATCAATGGAAAATAAGATAAATGAAGCCCCCTTTCTGTCCTACATCTTCCTAGTGGTTGCCTTACTTGCTTCATTTCAACCCTTCTTCCCTTGCAGTTCTCCAAGTACCCCCACTTACAACATCACCTCTGATTCTGGGATTACCATCTGTCACAATCTAAACTGCATCAGGTCAGGCTGTACGGTACCCTGCAATAGAAATCTAATATATAGGATAGGACTGCAAAGCACAGGCCCCTAGTGCATTCTGCATACCCTACGGTATCCTGCCAAGGGCTCAGCTGCCATTCCAGATGGTTGTGGGTCTATTGCCGGTTTTGTGTCATATTTACCAGTCCCATGTTTAAGTAACAAACCCTCACCTCAATATGTCTTTTGCCAGTGAGAAAATAGTAAACTGGAACCAATGCCTTCAGGCAGTATCTATTCATTGCACTGCACTTTGACCAGAGATGATATGCATAAATAATATGTGAACATTTCTCAAAACCACCTTCAATAAATCATCCTACTAGGAAATAACCTCACTATGGAGCACTAATTAAGGCATGCTATTTTTGATAACACATGCACAGGGACTATGGAGTATACTTGTAGCCACAGGTAACAGTCACAACATCCCAAAAATGTTTTGGAACAAAACTGTGAGACTGATGAAAGCTCATAGAACGTTACAGCCCAGTATAACATCTGGATGCATTGATAGCTCTGTTTGGTAGAGGCCAACACAGAGGAAGCCACCAAAACCAATGACAAGGCAAGACAAGGAAACATGTATCCAGGACAACGCTATTTTCACAACTGCCCCCCTCCATTGTCATAGTTCTACAATTAACCTACAGCACTTCTTCCAGGTTTGCTAATCAAAGGGTCCCCTCCAAGCACAAGTCTCTTCCCCAGTTTCTTCAGTTGTAAGCTTCTCACATATATTCTTTTCTGCTTTCCTAGCTGCAATTTGCTCTAACCCATGTTTTGCAGCACCATGTTGAAGAAAGACCATATGCACTTGATTCTTCTGCTGCTATTTCAATAGTATTTAAAACTGAAAGCAATTAATTTTGTCCATTATAGAAATCATCGCAATTATAGACACTGTTTTTTAATAACCAATTATAGGAATTAAAATATATACTATTACTTCCTAGTTTCTGTTGCTGATCATGAATGGTGGTTTTTGCTGCAGTGCAATGATGATACCTTGAAAATACCTTTTTGCTGATAATTTCAGAGGTACAACCAAGTAGTAGCAGCAATAGCCGTGAGATCAGTAACATTTCTCCAAAATTTAGAAAACTTAAAATACCTGTTTGACTTAATTTATGTTAAATAGAAAAGTAATTATGAAAAACTTTGTCAAGCAGTGCCCTTGTGGAAAAGAAAGAAACCTACCTTATTTCAAGAGACCTCTTCCACTTTCCAGTACTACTCAGTGCTGCATGTGGCATCACCAGAAAAATGGGGCATCACACCAGACAGAAGCTGACATCTACAGAGAGTATTACTTTCCAGACCTGTAAAGACAATGCACAGTTCTTTCAGAAACAATGACTGTGTAAAAACACTGCACCGCATAATTCTAAGATTATTGTTGTTCAATTCATCCCTACTAAGTCTGATGTTTTACAAGGAAAAAAAAATTAAAGACCTCACAACTCCTCAACCTGGCAAATTCAACTTGACATCTAGAGTTCAAGCCATGGTTTTATGGGTTATGCATCGTTAGTAAACTTGATCCAGTTTATAGATATAATAAAGCGCCTGTCTTTGGAAAACTGACTTTCGCCATTTAGAAGTAAAGTCACTGTTATTTTGGTTTATAAGCTTTCTTGTACTTGCCAAATATCCACTATACAACGGAATGTTGAATACCATGGTAACAGTTTCAAAATATAACTGTAGAAGTGTGAAGATAAGCATTGTAGAATTAGACATAAGTGAACTAAAGAAAAAGGTCTATTTATGTCAAATTGAAGGTCATATTATTGGAATTTCATTAGCTTTTCTGGTAATGCATTAACCAAAGTGGAAACCCACTTCTCTGTTCCTAAAGCCACATGTGCTTGTAGTCAACCAATATGAACACACACAGAAGGGGGAAATGGAGGAGGAGCTGATTATTAAGGAACAAGCTGAGATCAAAAGGAATACAAACCCCATTAAAAAAACGTATAAACTTTATAAACATTATTTTCAAGCATTCGCCTTTCACAGCCATCAGCAGATTTTGAGCCAAATTCAAGCTAGTTTGTAAACATGCATAAATTCAATAGAGTAGCAACCAAGTTTACATGAGACTAACTTAATCCTTTATTGCATAAAATACAAATGACTTCATATATCCATTGCCCTCTTTGCCTGGAGTAGCAGAACCTCACTAGCACTCTGTTTTAACTAAAGGTATATAGACCATCATTAAAGTATATCATTTTAAGGCAAGAAGAAAATGCCTTGCAACAAAGTTTCTTTCTAAGTTTGAAGTTCTTTTAGTGACTGAAGAGATAAAATAAGTCTTTTCAATATTTTGTTCTGAGAAGTTTGTAAAACAAGTGCCTACCTGCAGAACGCAAATAAAATATTTTCCTCGTAATTTATGTATCCGATAAATAATCATTACTCCAACACAAATTTCTTCTCTGATGGAAAGCAATATACCTTTTAGGTACACAAAAATATAAAGCAATTGATAGTATACATCCCTTTCATTAACCTCAAGTGTTGAATTATGTCTGTATGTTTATCATGGCTGGATATTTACGTATATGGATACATACACTATCACAAGACAAAACCTCAAGAGACCCATGGTTCCAAATGTCAGCCATGCATGCACATACTGTAGATGAGTAGGTCCAAACAAGAAAACAAGCTTGGCATGCTTTTAATTGGTTTTCTTTCTTATCATACACAGAAATCCCTACAGGTAAGCCATGCACAGGTAAAATTATTTGGTTTCAACTGCTTTTTGCACCACAGTGTTAACCCCTGAAACACAGATTTTAATGCAATCAGGTGCTGGCATTGTTGGGATTATTATTCAGTTTATGGAATAAACTGAAATTACAGTCCCTCAACTCATTGCCATTCAATACAAAACCTAACAGTGTTACCACCATATGACATTATCCTCATAGTATATAACTATGTAGCACAAAGGAAAAGAAAAACCCCAACAAAAACAAACACAAAATTAATATCTCTACAACCACTTGGCACAATGTCCCTATTCAGTTTCACAGTGACAGTCAATGTTAGTAACAGGCATAGGAGAATAACCTGAAACATCTACTACTGCCATAAAGAAAATATCAGAGCTTTTAGGGCATAAATGTTTATGCATAATGACTCATATAGATTCATCTGTGTCAAGAAAGTCTGGTCAGATCTACTTTAAATATGCTGAAACAGGGTCCCACCAGCGCTCTTTACTTCATAGCAGAGCAAACTTGGCATTTAATATGTAAATGATAAAGACAAAATATCATTTCCTATTCTATGGACTTTGATAAGGTATGTTCAAAATTATAAAATATAAGTCATTAAGGGACTACAGCAGACCCATCTCAAATCAACATCTTGTGGAGGGTCAGAAGTAGAGCTACAATGGAAATTAAAGTTTTTGTTTGCAAAGCAAAACACAGTCAAACTCTATGAAAGACAACACAAATCATGGGAGGGGAAAAAAATACCAGAATGAAATCTTATGATACTGAGACATTATGTGCTAAATGCTATCACAGTTCATCTCGTGGACAGGGAATGAGAATAACCTCTTATTTAAGGTAAGTATGAAAGGAACAAATTACTATGAAATATCAATGTCCTACTGCCTTCCACGTTAAGGTAAAGGAGTAAAACATAAACAGTTAAATAAAATTTTCAATCCCTGCCTAAGAATTCTATGGATTGAAACACTTTCTAGGAGAAAGATGCAATAGGTTTCTGCTCACAGTCAAGCCCTAACTTCAAACAAGTTAGTGACCCAGTCCTGTGTTACATCTTTTCTTTCAGAAGTGAAACCTCAACATCACACTCTCAGGGTTGCACCTTCTTGTCCTGGTTCAGCTAGGATAGGGTTAATTTTCACCATAAGTTTGGAGGGAGCCATAGCTGGGATAGACACCCGAACTAGCCAATAGGTTACTCGATACCATACTGACATCATGCCCACTACATAAGGGCCAGAGCCAAGGCGGGGCGGTCAGGCTGGTTTGACACTGCCAGTTAGGAGATAACGCAGTTTGTGCAGTTTGTATCACTTGCTTTATATACTGCTTCATTACTGTTATTGTTATTACTGTTCTTTTTACCTCTCCTTTTGCACTGTTGTATTAAATTCTCCTTATCTCAACCCATGGGGTTTTGCATTTTCCTCCCTCTTCTCCTTCCCGTTCAGGAGGTGAGGGGGCAGCGGGAGCAGCCATGTGGTGCTCAGCTTCCAGTTAACACTTCTCAATCACCACACCAGCACCTGGGGAATTAGAGGCTGATCATCTCTTTCTAAAGTGTAGAGCAGGGGTCCTCAAACTACGGCCCGCGGGCTGGTTACGGCATTCTTTTTCCTGTTTTTTTGTGCACTACTACAAATAAAATATGTGCAGTGTGCATAGGAATTCGTTCATTTTTTTCCAAACTATAGTCCGGCCCCCAACAGTGTCTGAGGGACAGTGAAAGGGCTCCCTGTTTAAAAAGTTTGAGGACCCCTGGTGTAGAGAAAAGAGAGGAAGATCACAGGTCTCTCAAAAAAATTTGGTACAACAGCAAAAGTGGATATTCTGAAAAATACGTTCTGAACAGTCATCACTGGCTCAACAGACATTATAGCGCTCTTCCCCTTTTCCAAGAATTAGTGTGAAACACCCAACAAATTACTATGAAGAATGATAATGTTCAAAACTACTTGAGCAAAGGTGACTGATTTTATGATATATACAACTAAGAAACATGTTTCTTACTTTGATTACTTTCCAAAATACATAAAATGAGAGTACAAAGTGCAGTCCTTCATGACTATTAATTATAAATATTTTGGTACTAAAAATAATTTGACAGAAGAACAATCTGTTAAAGGTAGAAATGAGCTTTTTTTTCATACACAGTCTGGAAGCTTTATGTGCTGTTAATGTACCTTGTACTTTCAATACTCCATCACATTGCAATGTATTCCCATTCCAGCTTCAGAATGAGTTGACAGAAATGACAACATTCATTTAGTCTGTTTGATCCCTGATCTTTGTCCACTTGGGATGACAGTTCTGAATTTCAGTTTGTTATGAAAAACATCATCCTGCCTTTCTTCTTTTGGCCTCATTATTTGTTTATTTAGTTATCTATTGGTATTTCCTATGAACATTAAAAACTTAAAAGAACGAGCCCTCAAACATAATCTCTATGTCGCATCCTTTTTTTTTATGAGTCAATCCGGCCACTAAATTTATCTGTTCCAGTTAGGAAACAACCCTCACAGAGCAGAAATGAAACGTTGTGCCACTATTCACAAATAACTTGTATTTCTACACTGCCATAAACAGCTGATTTCGATTTGTATTAGTGCAATCTCATCTTATTATAAGAGACTTGTATAGGTAAGTTAAACTCTAATGACCTGGATGAGTCAGCGTCCTAATAAAAGCAGAGTAGGAAAAAAAGTTCCTACTGCACTAGTCTGAACATGGTTTTATCCTAGTTTTGTCCACATGCTAAAATAAACACACAAATCTGAATTTCATATTGACAAGCTAAGAAAATATTTTATGAGCCATCTTTAGTTATTTCCAAAAGTAGCTCTGATAATAGTTTGAACATCTTAAACCAGTATCTCTTTGATGTTCCCATCCTTGCTTTTGTGCCACCGCTACAGCTTTCTTGATGTATTATTTTGCTAAAATGCTCCTTCAGAATTCAATGTCTTGACAGCAGATAATTTACAGTCTGGTGATGAAAATAATGGAACAAACAAGAGCTGAAAGCTTATGAAATAAGGAAAGTGAACCAAGGTGTTGTCTTCTCCTTTCTTCCAAATAGCAGCAGGCTAATTCCTAACTTCTCTTTTTCATGTATTATCTTCCCATTGCCTTTTTTTTTTTCTTTCCCAGCAGCAAGAAACACTAGAAACCAGAACACTAGAAATCAGAACCTGAAACACTTTGTGCTAAAAACCATTACAGTGCTCCAATACAATCTCCAAAATTACTTAGGTAGTGCCATTTTGGTGTTTCTGAAGACAACTGCGACAACATAACTACTGGCTAACCCAAGAACCAAATCACTAAGATGATAAAGACTTCTTTACTTTGTTATTTCACCAGTATTACTGCCTGAAATCCATTTTGGTTTCATCCAGAATGTGTGATATTGCTGAATTTGCTTAAGAATACCAATACTTATTAAAACTGGCCACCTAAACTTTCGAGCTGAGACACCAAGAAGTCTGCAGGCAAATGTTTAATGGAATTATACCTATCATGTTCACTGAGATATCACTAAATGGAGCAGAAAGACTGCAACGCTAAGTGTCTCCAGTTTAAAGATTACATTCAAAGTAGGACTAAATTATCTTCCCCATAGATGCATCCTATAATGGGCACCCATCAAGATGAGACATCACTGACTTGAATTTATAGCAATGCAACAAGCCCTGTGAGCTGGCACCAGCAGAGCCTGTATTTCTGAGGAACGAGACTTCAATGCCTGGGGGTAGGAGGATGCTTGGACACCACCACCTACTTTGCTTTCAACATAAGTTTTTCCTTATCCAGATTCAAGAAAGGCAGATACTACTATGATAATATGACAACATGAACAAGAAGGATAAGGAGTATTCTGTTTGATTTTAAGGCACAGTCAGATATTTGTGCAGCAAAAATTTAGACATGAAATAAAAATCACAAAGTTTTAAAACATCTATAATGCAAATATTGCACTTTAGCAGACTCAGTGAAAATAGTGTTTTATGTGAATTAAGAGTTGCTTGGCTTTTATTTTTGTAAACTGAAACTTCAACTCCTCCTTTCCATTCTTTATTTTTAAAATAAATACTAACTGGAAAAATAATAAACAAAATATATATGGCATCATTTCTAGACTATACTCGATTCTATACCTACCACAGTCCAACGAAACAAAAAAATTAGAGACTCCTAGGACTGTGCCTGAACAGCAAGGTTTTTTTTCTCTTCTCATAAAGGACTGATAACTAATGTTCCTAATCTGGTAAGGATAGTAACTATCTAAATACTAAGTATCTTCAGCCTTTGTACTTACTGTATGATATTTAAAGAACGGTTTATTGTTAAAATTACTATGGTTTAAAAATTAGAAAAATATCAAAGACCGATGTTTCTTTTGCTGAACAGAAATGAGGTGGGAGATTCACAAAAGCAAAAAAAAGCTGGAAAACTCCTTCTGTAAACTTTGGGTCTATTTCCCCTTTGAAAACATCCTCAGCAACTGCCATTTGTTGACATTCAGTTTCACGACAGTAGATTATTCCAGAAAACAAAGTTTGAAAATGAATTTGAAATTAATTTTTCACCAGCCACAGTTCTGGTGCAGAGCACTTGTCACCCTAACAAATGTGTACTAGAATTAATCTTCATACTGTACAAGGCTTCCTCAGTAGCTTCACACCAGAGCAGATTACAGAGAATTATTGGATTTATTATCCTTTTATTGATAATTCTGAGGCATTTGGACGGATTGATTCTGATATGCTACTCCTTAGACATTTAGATAGATTACTTAACAAATTTCAGAGCAGCTGACCGTGACCAGGTCAATATCTCACAGGAAGTTCTTGCTCACATACACTCGTCGCTTGCCAAGAGCGTGTCTTTCTTCCGATCTACAGCTGTCTTCTTGTGATATACAAAACAGACTACAAAGAGAGGAAGTTAAAGCACCCTAATTTTGTCTTGTGAATTTAGACTATATTTGTGGCTTAATAATATGCTGCTTTGCATAAATACGTTGAAAGATCTCCATTATTCTACTATTACCTAACTATCAAAAGGAAATGTGTCTTCAGAGATGAATCAGTCTTGTATTACCACTTTTTGCTTTTAAAAATGCCAAATCTGACAACATGGACAGCCTTCTGCAGCATGTTTTATTTTGAATTGTGGAGTAGAACAAAAGGAAGGATATTTAGTAACTTTTTAAGAGGCTACATGATACAATCTGGTGAGGGAACTTGTGGTTTACCACAGCAGATTCAAACCCTAACACAACTGTTCCCTAACATGCTAAATACATCTCAGGCTTCCGAAATGGAGAAAACTGTCCTTGCAGATCTCATCCTATTGCCTGGTAATACCGGGCTGCTTCTTTTCTCCCATTAGCCAGGAGCCTCAATAACCTACAATAACCTGCAAGGCTATGCATTTCTAAACCTGGATTCTGACCCCCAACTCACCTCCCACTCAATCTATAGGAGCCACTCAGCACAAACATCCTGAAATCTCCAGCCTCCTCCTGGCACAGCAGGCTGGGCTAACTCACATCTGTCTCTCAGACGCATAGGACACCAATCAAGCCAGAGCCAGGAGGCCACTATACAGCAAGTGGTGTAGCTCAAATGCTCCCAAGTCCAGGGATAGAAGAGGCTGTATTGGCCCAGCAAAAAGGAGAATGACTTCTCCTCCTCCTTTGTGTCCTTCAGCTCTGCCCTAAACTGAAGTAAAGGCTGGGAGGGAGGGAGGGAGGGAGGGAGGGAGG
>VZZY01023133.1:202120-225704 GCA_013400335.1 Eurystomus gularis
GGGCGGGAGGAGGAGGAAAAAACATTCTTTTGGTTGTTCGGTGGTTTTTGTCGTGGGGCTTTTTTGTTTGGTTTGGGGGTGGGTTTTTTGTGGGTTTTGTTGTTGTTGGGTTGTGGGGGTTTTTTTTCCCCGTGGGATTAAACCGAGTTGCTCGCCACGCTACACTTTATTTTTCATCGTTTCAAAAGTAGTGTACAATTTGGGTTTCGCCTCTTTGACAAAACTCAAGCTTCACAAAAGCATCAAAACCTTCTTACCAAAACAAAGCAAAAGAGCCGCTTTAATTATTTTTAAAGTATTACGTTTACGAGAAAGCTGTGACAGACCCTATGGACTCTGCAATTCTGCAACACTAGTTCTCTGAGGGCTTCACCTATTTTATACACTAGAATTCGTAAAATAGTTCCCACTACTGTAGTAATTTGAAACACTGAACAGAAAATCTGGGAAATAAAATCATTATAATGTGTTTACACACACACACAGCTTCCAAAGCTCTTAGCCCTCTTGCGTATGCTCATTTACTGGAACTAATGCTCTTTATCGTGTTGACCGCCTGCAGGACCCAATTCTGAAATATTCCTGCGTGCCAGGGGTTTATAACTATATTGCTAAGTATGGATTCACTGCAAGCCTGAGCCACTCAGTAGAGTTACCTCCCTGTATACCTCAGGACAACACACCCACTCAGAATCACAGACTTACTACTTTTCTCTGTGGAAATCTTGCTAAGAAATATAAACAAAAATACAAGTCTGAAATAATGAGAATCGGAATGCAAAATTTGAAAACGTGCGATATGAGTGGGAAGAAATACAGCAAAGATACTCAGCAATATGCACAAAGTTGGGAGAGAGAATCATTCCTGAAATCCAAATATAAAACACTGGAGATGAGCTCGTATTGGGGACTTTACACAGTCCTGAAAGATTTTCCTTTGGTTAAATATTCAGAAAGCACAAAGTTGCATTTTTTTCCTTCAAAACTACATTTAACACCTGTACCATGTTTCAGAGAGTACAACTCTTTTTTTGCTTCTCCAGCAGTATCGAAGTTACTTAATGAATGAATGAATTTCAAGACTTACCCATTGTGTGACACTAAAGACAGCAACATAAACAGAAAAAAAAAATAATGGTTAATGTAAATAAATCAAAGTCATTCTATCATTCTCTGGCCATCTGTCTCCCCATAAACACACATAGGAAAAGTAGAATCTGCTAAAAGCAGCTATTTTGAAAGTCTATCACATTATTGTTCCAAGTAAAAAAAACAAAACCTCAAGAGCAGAAAATGCTAACAGTATCATCTTACCTGCCTTTTAAGCAAAAATGTAAAAAAAAAAACCAACACACAAAAAAGCCTGCAAGCTGACAAAGACTCTGGATTAGTGAAAATGAGTCAGACTTACTTTTTCTTTAAATGAAACAGATTACTCCCCTAAGTATTGACACATCAAAAAATCCGATTACAGCTCAGTTTGAAATTACAGCGTGTACCATACACCTCTATGCTCTTAGCAGGTTTGCTCGTCAAAGCACTAGTTCAACAAGAAGTATTTTTTATGATCCCACAAATGTTGTCCTAATAGTTTTGAACTGGGAAAGGTAAATGCACCTTTTGTGAGGCTGCTTTGCACAGACTCATACCATAAGCTCTCTAGTAGCCGATGAGTTAGAGCCTCATTTTTTTAACCACCATTATTAGTCAAAAGTTTTGAATTAGATGCTTCACTAGAAGTCTTGAACTTCCTAAAACTTAAGTGTAAAGCTAAAGTTTGTTTTATTAGCAACACCACAAATTTGACAGGAATGTATCAAGGTGACCCTATGCATACTAATATGTGTAAGATCAGTACCTAAAAGACAGTATTTTTAAAGTAACATAATGCAAACTCTTTGGTATGTCTCTTTTTTGTATATCTGTGAGCAGTAGGATGCAATGAAGGACACATTTACATTTTCATAGGGGAGGAAATTCTATAATAAATGATAATGAGAGTACCACAAACAGAACACTGCCTTTTCATAGTTTGTGTGAATTTGATGACAAAGAGAGCTATAAACAAGACCAAAGTGTGTAATGGGATTAATCCAAGATTATCTTAATTGATCCTCTCCATAAGTACAGTGAAACAACATTCACTTAAGAGCATTCAAGAGGATAATGAGCAAGCAGGCATTACCTAACTTCAACATCAGCACTGGGCTGACAACACCAAACAACCATGCAGAATGCTGGACACAAACTAAACTAAGATAAAGATTAAAAGCTTCTGTCACTTACAGAAGGACCACCAAGAGACCTACCTCTGTCTCAACTTTTATTTATAGCCATAAACTTGAGACTACTTCAGTACACCAGGGATACACTTCTTAGCATATACTTATACTCTAGAAAAGGATGAAGACTTTTCCGAAAGTCATCTGGGTTGTATTTTTGCCTACAAAGTCTGGGGCCAGGAGAGAGAAGAGTTTTATTTATCAAACAAAATTTGGTAGGACTATTTGTAAACGGTTCAAATATATTTAAGAAATAAGGAAGTGCACTTAGACACTACTCCAGTATCTGGCCATTGTTTAAATAACATGACTGAAAACCAGTAGCTGTTAATAATCAAGGAAAGCTAGAAACTTTACTTAAGGAGCTATGGATCATAAGTTAATCTTATCTTTATTGACCCAGTGGGACAAAGAAGGAAACAAAGGCAAATACGTAACAAACAAAATATGCTGCCTATCACTGGCAGGTCAGGCATGCTCCATACGGAACAGAAAAAATATCTATATAAAGTTTTTCCTAGGAAAACCTCTACCTCTGTTTTTTTCCTAGATCACTGTTATGTTTGTAGTGTTGCATATTTATGTTATTGAGGGTTTTGGGGTGCTTGGTTTTAACCTAAGTCAACTGTTCATATCATATATTCCTGCATAGATGCTGTTCACATTTATTCCCAACAGTTCAAGTTTGTATGTTCTGATTGGAGATATATAGACAGAGAAACTGTCTGAGCGTACAGGAACAGGGTTGGGAAAGCCAAAGTCCACCTGGAGTTCAATCTGGTGAGGAACATGAAGGGCACCAAGAAGGGCTCCTACAGATATTTCAGCAGCACAAGAAAGACAATAGAAAATACAGGCCTGCTGCAGAAACAGAGTGGAAAACATGATGATAGGGGACATGGAAGAATGCAAGGTGCTCATTGCCGCCTTCACCTCTGTCTTGACTGGTAAGATAGGAATCCCAGGCCCCTGAGACATGAGGGGAAATCTGGAGCAAGGAAGTCTTAGCCTCACTGGAGGATCAGGCTAGGGAACATTTAAATGAACTGAAGCAGATATAAACAAGTCCCTGGGACCTGATGGGATCTACACATGAGTGCTGATATCCCTGTAATGCTACTCTCAATATTCTCTGAAAGGCTGCAGTGACTGGGACAGGTTCCTGAGAACTGGAAGAATGCAAATATCACACCCATCTTCAAGAAAGGCCATTCAGGGAACTATAGGCCCATCAGCCTCACCTCAGTCCCTGGGAAGGTGTTGGGACAAATACTCCAGAAAAACATACCAAACATATTAAAGACAAGGAAATTATAGGACTAGTCAGCATAGGAACTGCAAAGAGAAAATCATGCTGGACCAGTTCAAGAGCCTTCTATAATGAAATGAGCAGTGAACATTTACCTTTATTTTTGACATTTTACACGGACTCCCATAATATCTTCATAGACAAGGTAATGGAATATGGACTAGCTAAGTAGACAGGGAGGTGCACTGAAGACTGGATGACAGACAAGCTCAAAGGGTTGTGATCAGCACAAAGTTCAGCTGGAGGCTAGTCCCTAGTGGTCTACCCCTGGGGCTGACACCAAGGATAATATTTTTAAATCATCTTCCTCAGTGACATAGGTGATGGGACAGAATGCACACTCAGCCAGTTTATTGATGATGCAAAACTGGGAGGAGAGGCTGATATGCCAAAGAGCTATGTCATTCAGAGAGACTTCAACAGGCCAGAGAAATGGGCCAAAGTATTGCTAGCAATTCAACAAAGGTGATCCTTACCCTCTGCAAAGCCCTGGTGATACAAACCTGGAGTGCTGGGTCCCAAGCTGGGCTCCCCAGTACGAGAGAGACAGGGACATACTGGACTAAGTCCAACAAGGGACGACAAAGTTGATTAAGGGAGTGGAGCATCTGTCATATAAACAGATGCTGAGAGAGCTGGAACTGTTCAGCATGAAGTGAAGAAGGCTCAGGGGCATCTTATCCACATGTACAGGATGAGGGGCAATGGGCACAAGCTGAAATACAGGACATTTCATTTAACATAAGAAAACACTTCATTATGGTGAGGGTGGTTGAACACTGAAACAGGCTTGTCACAAAAGTTGTGGAGTCTCCATTCTTGAAAACAATCAAAACCCAACTGGACATGGACCTGAGCAGTTTGCTCTGGCTGACCCTCCCCTGAGCAGGTGGTTGGACCAGGTGATCTCCAGAGATTCCTTCCTGCCTCAGCCAGTCTTTGATTCTGTATGTTGTGCACTATGATAAGCTTCATGGTGAAACACAACACAGTTGCATGTTCACTGTTTTCAGCTACCAGAACTATTTCTATTAAATTGACTGGAGAAAAAAAAGAAATCCAAACCAATCTGTAGTTAGACAAGTGGACATAGCTACATGAGAAATCTGTAAAGTGAAGACAGACAGGGCTCATCCATAAACAAAAAAATATACAGAAAGGAAAATAGACTTCACATATGAATCACATACTGGATCAAATCCAGTAGAGGCCACCAAGCTACTGAAGGACTGGAGCCCAGGATGTAGGAGGAGAGGCTGAGGGAGGTGGGCCTCTTCAGCTCATAGAAGAGAAGGCTCAGGGGAGACTTCATTGCTGTCTACAACTGCTTGACCAGAGGATACAAAGAAGATGGAGCCAGACTCTTGGAGTTTCACAGTGGAACAGCAAAAGGCAACAAATGTAAGTTGGAACATGGGAAATTCTGATAAGAATTAAGGACTTTTATTTATTTGTTTTACCATGAGAGTGGTCAAACACTGGCACATGGTGTCCAGATAGGCTGTGGAATCTCCTCATGGAGGAATTCAGAGGAGGAAACAGGACATGACTGGACAAAGCTTTGAGCAACCAGATCTAGTTAGATCTGTTTTGAGTAGGGCATTGGACCAGAGATCTCTGGAGGTCCTTCCAGCCTCATTTATACTGTGATGATGTCATCACCAAGACTGCAAAAAGACTAAGTATGTAACACATTGGCAAATTTCCAAGCATTAGTATGTGGAGCAAGCACAGGAGCTTGTAACTGTTTTGTTCTTTATGAAACTAAAAAGAATTAAAAAATGCATGTCATAAAAGACAGCGAACCTCTCTTCTTTCTAACAGGTTACTGAGAATCATCTCTGCAAAACTATCAGCAAGAAGTTACCTTTGTCATCAAAGACTGGTTTGGAAGATTTATGTAACTGACACATTTATTTTAAATACATAACAAATCACAGAAACATGATGGCAAGCTTTTCACTTCTGAAGTCACTTGTCACTTATACATTTGATTCTTACCCTGTCAAAAGAGCATTTTTTTTCCTCACAGATATTTGTACAGAACCGAGTGTTATCTAACTCCTGGTGAAGGTTCTTGGATGTACTACAAGATACATCAGTAATATTAAGAGAATCTACACCAACAAAGCAAACCAAAACAGAAAAGGTCTTAATGCCAGAGAAGAATCCTGAAAATATTTAGCAGACATATATGGGTTTGTGGTGGTAGCATGGGGAGAGGCAGAAGATGAAGCTGGTCATTGCACCGTGCTTTTAACATGCTAATCCCAGCAGGTACAACCCCATCCTGGCCACTATCACTAATGGCAGAACCCAAAGGCAAGGTGACGTGCTGGGCAGATGTTTTAAATCAGCTCAGCTGTTGATGTGCTATGGCATGTAGGTATAATGCCAATGCAAGAAAAGCCTTCCTCCCTTCAGCCTTGGCACTGTGTAAGCAAAGCTTCCCTTCACCCACAGGCATGCTAGGAAGCTGGCACAGCACTGTGCAGGGCTGATAATATTCTGGCCACGGTGCTTCCTTTGCCCCTTAACCAATTCCACAGTACTGACATGCTCTGCAATCCCAGGATTTAAACTTCAAATTGCTATCTACCTCTGGCTGGACATGCTTGGACCTCCTCCCCTCAGGACAGACCTAGGGTTACTGTCTCCATAAGCACCTCAACTGATTCCAATTAGGTTCGAGTTTGCTCCCACTGGGACTGATGACAGAGAAGTCAGTGATCACAACAAATCTCTCAGAGTGCTCTGCTATTTGTTCACAGGAGGAAAAAAGTGGAACAAACAGGTCTAAAAACAGATTCACATGCTTCCCTATTGTTCCTTGAAGTTCACCGTTCCTTGAATCCTCTTATAGACCCCTTGTCTCTTCCAGATTCTTTCCCTAGACAAATATTAGCAGTGAACACTCCCACATACAAAAAAGAGATTTTTAACTGTTTACTGATTCTTTGTGCTCTAGATGTCAGCTAGACAGAAGTGCTGTATCTCTTTATGTTGGATTCTGGATGCTATAGGAACTGTTACTTTCTCCAACAAATTCAGGGGCCAAAACCACATAAAAAATAAAAAAGCAACCAACTATATAACACTTTTTGGGTAGAAACAACCCTAAAAGGAAATTGAACTACAGACTTCCAAAGCAGTTTTCGTACTACATTCTTACTGGCATAAATGGAACCAGCACTTGGCACTGTGCTTGATGACATACAAATGCATTAGAAAAGATTTCCCTGCCTTGAAGACTTCATTTATTTTTTAGTTACCTGAGAAACCTCTAAATCAGTGGTTTAATTCACTGGCTAGTGTTTCAGAAAGTTCCTATGAGCTATAGGAGTTAAGTTTATTTTCTTCAGGGCATGAGTTTTAGGTTACATTTTTTGTTTGAGAGAAATACATTCCAAATGTCATCCATGTGCTTTCCTCTGCCTAGCAATCCCTTGCAGGCATCATCCTGCATGTCTTTTACTAGGGAGCTAAGATGGGCATCTTCATTCTTTTCTACTGGGCTTTTCCTCCAAAAGATTAATTTCCAGCCTTCCTTGTTTGCTTTCTGCTGGCCTTGTATTCCCAGGCTACTTCTCTAGGAAATTGCATGTTTCAGACTCTCTTTAATATCTCAGAAGCCTGCTTCGAAAGGGACAACTTGTCCTGAAACAGGATCCAAAGATAAATTGGGTAGCCAGAGGCTTTGTATACTAGTGCCCAAAGGAGAAGGTCAGATTTTTATTCTTAAAAATCAACTGAAAGCATCTACTATCTATGGATGTTTAACAATATTTTTAGGATATTTTTGTGAAGCTTTCTCATATGATTTATTTCACTCTAAACCTCTAATATAGTCCCTTACTCATACTGCTAATTCAAGCAGTAACAGATTTGAATAAATCAGCTGTAATCACATGTAATCAAATTTTGTTGTTGCCTACCTCTGCTGTCCTTTCTATTCTGTCTTTTGTTCATCCTTTCACTTAGGCGTAAGTTCAACATATAGTTGAAGATTTTGAACTTCTGAACTTTGTTTCTTCAGTTTTCCCCTGACTGGTATACTGAATATACTGGAGAGATTGGAGAACTGGTGTCAGAGTTCACCATTAGTATGCTCAGGCCAAAAAGTGGCAATGAAAACGCCAGTGTCTCTGAAGTCTTCAGAAACCACTGAAACCTAAAAGAGACCAAATGAACCCTTGCAAGACTTACTGAAATGAGAAACAAAAAAGCCTAGAGTACTTTCATGAAGCACTAGAGCAGACTTCCTTGGAAATCCAAGGACTACTTCTTCAGTGAATTCCAAACAGATCTGAAACACAGTGAGGAAGGAACCGTACTCCTCATGGACATTATGGATTTTTAGATGTTCAGACTTCAGTGTATTGAAGCTGTACTATTTTATTCCAATGCTGTAATTAATTATCACCATCCCAAACCAAAAATACATACTTGGTGTATGCTATAAATAATTACAATTAATTGTGTGCTGTAAACAATTACAATTAATTCTGTAGAAAGCAATCTGGTTTTTGGTTCAGAGTAACTGTAATAAATACAAATTTCTCTTTCTAAGGGAAACCTTAGTTTGATGCACTCTTGTACTTGTCAAGTTCTTCAACTCACCCCCAGTTCTGGTCCCACTTTTCATCACTAAATATCTCTCAAAGGATACCAACCTAATTAACCTCCTTCTGTGTCTAGTTTGCACTGAAGTCAGACCCAGAAGCACAGTCACTGAGAGTCCAGGAAAGACAGAGTCAACCTGCTTCTGGTTTGGGGCTTCCATACCAAAATCCAAATTTGCCAGAAGCAGCAATTGATATTGTGCTCAGTCCTAAATTGGTGTTTATTTAATGTGAAAAGAATACAAACTCTTCAGCTGTGAAGGTCTAGAGCTTTCCACAAAGCATGTAAAACTTGGAGTGTTCTGAAAGCTTTCAGCCTGGCTAAACTTGAGCAACTTTTGTAGTACCGTAAAAGGCACCTTCCCTTCTGCCCTACTACATTAACTGAAGAGCAGAAGAGACTTTCTGGAAGAGGTTGCCTGAATATTTGTGTAAGGAAGGGCTTCCTGTAAAATTCTGAGTTATTTTGGCAGAAAGGGAAAGTTAAGAGTGAAGAAGATGGATTATTTTAACTTTAAAAATTCTGATTTGCCAGAAACTGATTGAAAGTAGGATCTTGGAGTGAAAAATGCTAGGCACTGTTCACAGACAACTCTTCCCAGCTTGAAGGCAAAACTACTGTAAACATGGACAATACAAAATAGGGGTTCTAAGCAACCATATATTGAATATTTTAAATAATTAAATATGTTTAAAAAGTAGAAATCTATACAATAGAAGGCCTATCTACAAAGTCCAAGGAATAGCAGTGAGGTCAATGGGAGCTGAAGAGTCTATACATCTTTTAGTAGCAAGCGCAAGTTTATAAGCGTGGAAGTGTTTAAAAACTGTGCTTTACTTCAAGTTGCTTAAAAAAAAAAAAAATAGTTCTTTCAGGTGTATATTGACTTAGAGCATGAAAGTTCCAAAATTCCTTCATCCAAGTCATCAGCTTCACTCTAATTGAGTAGTAACAACACAGTAATGCAGCTACCCCTTACCACTCAAACTGTACACTTAGTGTTTAAGCGGTGACTTGTTTTTCCAGATACGCAGGGTAAAATCCCTAAAGATTTCAGTCCCTAAAAGGAAGGCAGTAACAGGCAGTTAGAAAAGCATGTGTTTTACTAAGCTTGATTGGAGGTCTGTTAATTTTGTATGATTTCTGTTTTGGGATCTAGCAGAACACATCAGTGGGAGGCTAATTGAAATGATGCTGGAATTAAGACCTTCTGAATTTTCAACACTACTGTGCTCGTAAAGGCTAACTTGGCAACTTTAAATCATTAGGTCATATGCCAAATGTTGCGTTCATAGCTACCGTGAAGTCCTTGGGCTGAACTTACCTGACCATGTTGTTAAGGAATGAAGCATTTCCACGTTGCTTCAATATCCCTCTTTTTTATAGGACACTGATAATACTCCTTTGCATTTACTTACTTCTTAAAGCAAAGATAGTTCTAAGGCTACTAGAGCACAATTAATTTGAATATTAAAGTATCCCATATCTATTTGGTCAAGTAACACACAAACTTCTTGTATTTCCTTTTGTAAACTTACACATCAAAGTAGGTGGTATGTGCTACACCAAAATTAATAGCAGTTCTGATAGGTCAGAAAAAAAAGCAACATACTCCTCAATGAAAAAAAAAAAGTTTTAAAAGTCCACGTTGTTTAAGGTTTTGCCTAATTTAATTTTGAAAAATTCCCTAACTTTCTACTTTATGCTAAGGAGAACAATACTTACATTATCACTTGAAATAATGGTTAAAGTTGTCTCTGTTACAGATTCTGACTGTGAAATCTCTTTGGTTGTAAGATAAATAATTTGGCCTACAATCTTTCTATAACATATCAGAGCACCTCTTTCAACCACATCACAGTCTAAGCTAACGAGCCTTGCAGAAGGCAGAGAAATCAGACTCCGAAATAAGAAGCTACAATGTAACCATTTTTCCTCAAGCACCCTCAAAACCAAACCTCTTTGTTTTGGGACACACTCGGCAGAAAACCTGGCACTAAGGGCTTCCAAAAGGGCAAAAAGGAAGAAAAAATTGAAACTGAGAAAAATGTTTATAATTCTGATGGAAAACATTGTACAAAACCAGTGCTTCTGTTTGATTTTTTAAACTGAGGGTATATTTCAAGTAATCTTTAAGAGATTTTAAATGACAATCAGGACTTCTAATATTGCTAGAAACACTTAAAAGTATTAAAGCAACAACTGTAACATCTAATATTTCAACATATTCTATGTATTTCTTAAATCAGCATTTTACTTATGATATTCACCAGATGCTATTCCCACTAAATACGAAGCTATGTATAATCAATAACCAAAGCCAAAGAAATGGAAAGGGAATTAATCAGAAATAGCATCACTTCCAATATAGCTATAGTACTTCTTATGTAGCTGTAGTACTTACATATAGCATTTAGTTGTACGGAAGACACACACAGCAACACATATGCACACAAATGCCAGAGTCCTTAGGAAATCATCACAGCATGATCTCCACTTACGTATGTTCCCTTGTGGAGTGCTAACACTAGGTATAATGGAGACTGTGGAGTGGAAATATCAGCAAAGATCAACCATTGTAAATCCTTCTGCAAGCACTGGAACTGACACAGCTAATTACACCGGTTCATATAAGAAACAGGCAAGTCCATAAACACAGTAGAAAGACAAGTAATTCAAGTAGTTAATTCGCATAACAAAAAGCAAGTCCATAAAGTTGTTTGCAATTCAAGGCTGCCCTTAAGAAGTGCAGTCTCCTTAAAAGGGAGCGTGTGGAGGCAGTAAGGGCCATCAGCTCAGCATTAGACAACACATGATATGGCCATGAATCAGCTATCTGCTTCCAAAGAGAAGCAGGCTAAAAGTTTGTGGAAGGGACAGGAGAGGTCCTCTTGTCTCTATTCAGGTCTCTCTCTACCAATTCCTGCCTCCTACTAATCCTGCATATAGTAAAAAGAAGTAAAGATCCACTGCAAGAAACCTGCAGCACGGGTCCCAAAGCAAGCTGTTCCTTTCTCACCTTTATGTTATTGCTTTTGTGAATTCAAAATACACATGCTTAGTAAGAGATACATGAATCCACTGCCTTGAGTTTCAAAGAGTCAGTTGCTGAAAGAGCGGAATGACAAGAAGGTGGAGCTTTTTGGTTTACTTCTTCAAATGAATGAAATGGTATGATCTCCTGCACATCTTACTCAAGTATTCACACTTATTCTCCCATCCTGTCCCAAAGTAAAGTCAAAAGTAATTTAATTTTCACATTGGTTTTGGTACTAGGAAATAGCAAGACTCCTGGTATTGCTCCTTATTACAGGCTTTGCCTTTCCTCAAAGACAATTTGGTAATATTGAAATAGGAACCACTGTAGTGATTTTTCTTAGCAAGCAGAAGTTTAAAACAGTTTGAGGGAAGTCTGAGGATACTTATTGGGAAAAGAGCGGTAAAGAATAGAGATCAAGAAAACAAATGGTCTAGCTAGATGACCTGCAGAGGCACAAACATCAACTAAACTCAAACAGAATACAAAAATTAAGGTTTGGGTAGAACTGCATTTTGTCAGGATGTTCTCATGTTGAGTTTGGCGAATAGGAGCAGTAAGATGGGTGGAGATGTTGGCATTTCTGTCATACACACAACTTTCAGCTGCATTCTGGTTTATATACCATACTCACAACACAATATAAACTCTTTGCATTCAGCCCCATTTTCACCAAAACAAGTGGCTTCCAAAAAAGCCTAGCTGCTTTCATTTTCCACAGCTCTTCCCTGTCAACAGTTAAGCCAGCTGTGAATGCTGTCCAATACTTTCAGAAGGCAGAGGAAGGAGGAGAAAGGAAAAATGACACCCCTGTGCTCCGATTGGAAAGTTTCACTATTGTCTTGAGCATTGTGTTTTGTGAGTGCCAGCTTGGGTTGCATAAGCGAACCCTGCAGCCAGCTATCCTGCCCTTTCCTATCAGCCTGGGAGGAGCAGATGGAGCAAAACCAGGTCTTCTGCAGGGGTTTGAGAGACAAGTTACTGCTTTTCCAGTTCTTTTTTTAAAAAAAGAGAAATCAAGTGAAATCTGCTTGTTCATAAATGCATGCTGAAGTGAACAGAAGAAAGTGTTGCTAGTGGCAATGCAGGGTTTACAAATACCATTTAAATACAGAAAGTCTCATTATACTGTTAAATATGATTAAAACAAAACAAAAACAAAAAAACCCAAAAAATTAACAGGGCAATTTCTTACAAGCCCATCTCACTGGAGAAATGTTGGTGGTTTTTTCCCAAGTATTTTAATATTATTTTCAAATGCCCTAGCTTAACATTAGAAAGCATAATCCAAAAGACTCAAGATAGCTACCAATACAGAAGGGCTGCAAAAAGCTACAAAAATTCTAGCCAAGCATAGAGCACAAATCTTTCTTTTATTGATATCTACAAATGAGAAACCATTTGGGAAGGTAAGGGATGAACACTGTGTTTCCATAGCTGATTTGGACCCAATATCCCAAGTAACTTGCTGTGGGACACATCTACTTGTAAAATGAAAAAAATATAGATTAATAGAAAATTCTTTCATCATTAACAAAATACAAGTATTTTATACCAGATAAGGCAGCTTCCAAATCAATTCAACTGACCTATAGAAATCAGAAATAAATTTCAGTACACTTACAACTTGTAGATCATCTCTGTAGAGCATGCTCTAAGCCACTTGAAGATACTGTGATGAAGCTTGTAAGCTGTCTGTACCTAAAGCTCAGACATAAAGAGGTTCTTTGTATTGCCAATGTCTTGATGTGTATATAGTAAACTATATTTGTTTTCAGACTGAAATGTTTTCAAAATATTTTTCTTAAGGTAATAGAACAAACAGAATATGATACAGACCTCAAAGACATTGCCCTGCGGCTATTTTATTCCACAGCCTTCTAATATAGAGACTTCTAAACTCCAAAGCACCTGGAACTGGCTGCTATCACAGAAAACATATTGAACAGATGGCCTGCAACCTGTTTCAGCTTGCAATCTCCATGGCCCTAAAACATTAATTTCAGTAAAATATGTAGTGAAACCTCATCAAAATGTGTGGTATTTGTAAAGTACGATCTCATTTTAAAACCCTCTTGAATCAACAGAAGTTTAATTTGCATTTCATTGTGTTACTATATGTCAGGCACATAACCCAAACCTATATCAGAACATCATATGTATCTCCTTTTAGAGAAAAAAAAACAAAACAAAAAAAACCCAAAAACCAGATTAAATAAAAATAAAAGAAAGAAAAAAAGTGGGGCTGCTTGTTTATGGACAATAGACTCTCTGATCATAAATGAACACTCAGTCCACAGAATCAGACTGGGCCTAATCTGGAGTAAAAACTCCAAAAGTGTCCCCAGGTGTGGACGTCAGGTCCTCAGCACTAAGTGTTTTGCTTTTCAGATTTGCTTCTATTCCACTCTAACATTTGGTAAAGTAAACAAGCAAACTAATGCATTAAATTCTAACTATGATTAACTCTGAAGAGCTACATTTAAAGTTTTAAGATCTTGATAAGCTTTCAGCATAGTGCAGCTGTTCACGTAAAGATGTAATGAAACTGTAGTGCCAAATTTTTAGCTTAGTTTCAGACGTACGAACCAAACGTAAGAGGTTCAAACAAATGGACCTTTACTACTGTTTAGTCAAGGGTGATTTGAACTGAAACATCAACAGGATCCAGTGGTACTTTTTGGTGTGAGCAGCCATCACGTTTCCAGCATAGTCCACTGCAACACCAGCTGCATGAATACAAACAAAGAACCTGGCACCATCAGCTGTGTAAGTCAAAATGTCCAGATGTGTCATTTTTGAAGCTAATATTCAGTGGTTTCCTAGATTTTACAAATGCATTTTAAAAAGTGTGCCTTTTCTGCTAGGCGGCATTACAGCTTGAACTTTATATACGTTACTTGTAAATATATATGTATATCAAACATCTGTAACAAGCCTAGGATTTCAGCTAGGCTAAATGCATAGACAGGTATCCTGAGCTCCTCACTGGGCATCCAACTGACCTGCAAACAGTTCTGGCTGCCAAACTGTGTCCTTTAAACAAGTTACACAGTAAAGTAGACTCATTCCACTTCTGCACTCCCTAAATATTTATTCATTCTCCTAAATCTTCTTTCTGCATCCAATTGCTCTTTGGCAAGCTCCAACGCCAAAGACGTCAGACCTCAGCTGCCTCTGGGAGGCCTGCAAAAGCTGCAGCCGCTTTATTTTTCTTTTGTCTTGATAAACTCCCTTCGACTTTTGGGCTGTGTTGTCCCAATCCATGCCCTTTTGTATCTGCTCTACAGCGTGGATTTAAGCTCTCCTCCGCAGCAACAACTGAAGATGCAAGCTGTACAAATTCCCTCTGTCATGGTACCTCTCTTCTGGAAAGAAAATGTGTGACTCAGGGCTCAGCAGATGTTTGTTCTGGAGAAGAAGCACCAATGACCAAAGGGGCAGCTCTGAGGAAATGCCACTTGGCATCTGTATTGCCCATAAAACAGGATGGATAGGAACAACAGAGAGACTTGATGGGAGACCAGGTAGCAAGTTGTGCTAGGATTTATTTAGAAGGAGAGAAATACATAGCAAAGGAACAGGGTATCAAACACTAGCAAAGTAAAATTTTCTTTCATATGATGAGGTCTATGGGTAGGCCTAGCTCCTCTGCGTCATTGCTATTATGACACAAGTCAAACACACAGGCTCTGAACACCCATTCTATAAAACACTTTTCCTTAGTTTTAGAACAGTAACTTTGTGCTATCCTTAGATGTAAGGACAGATTACTACACAGGTTACTTTAAGCAGTGTAAATTATTCCATAGCAGCAATTCGTAGTTACAAAACACGAACAGTACATAGTCAAATGGTGAAGAAACTTTAGGTTATATGAATAGATACATTTGACTCTTCTATTAAGTTTTGGCTTCATAAATCAAGTCACTACATAGGCTGTCCTGCACAGTTAGGATCTTGCTGATAGTGTAATATGACCACTTATTATTCTATGATAAACTGTAAGGAGGAGACCAATGCTGGGTTTTAAAAAGCAAAACCCTTCCCTCAGCCCTGGTATGCTTTACATTATCTACTGATGCCTCCTTCCAGTTATCTTTCTAATTCCTAGTGATATGTCAAATTCTGACTTTCCAACATACAGCTATCATAGTCTATGAGCATGCTCAGCAGACTTTTTAGCTGAGCAGCTTGAATGCTTATTATTAAATTGTACTGTCCATGCTTAATAGTTTAAAATGCACTAAAATCAAATCCAGCCTCTTTGTGAGCTGTTACAGCATTCCTTGCCAAAACTGGTTCATCTTTCCCCAGCTGTTTTAGCAGCAGAAGTTTTAAAAAAGTGGATCAAAAGAAAAGCTGTAAAATTATTCTGGTTTTCTCCTGTGTCTCAGAAGTGGAGATGCTATCATTATAATCTACTTTCCTCCCTAAAACCAAACCAAAGCCCAATAAAGATCCCCCACTTTCTAAAGTGGAAAGCACTTCAGTTTCTGAGCTTCACAGAGATTGCAACCCCCAAAAATGCATCTAAAAGAAAAACTGGAAAATTTGTTAAACTTCATTACATGTATCACCTCTACTCCATTCACAGGAACTGTGTATCATTTAGGAAGTGTGTTAGAGGTGTGTTAAGTTTTACACCATAAGCATGTGCTGAAAATTTTAAAGCTACCCCTAACAAAGACGGGAAAAGGAAGAACTTTGCTTACTTTTCACTTACATTGACCTATTTAAAAAGAGCTTTCACAGTAATTTAACAGTAATTAATCACTTAAGGACAAGCCAATCTTTATATTTACCCAAGCCAGACAATGATTGCTTTTCTAATTTCATAAGGATTCATTAACTGGTAGGTGAAAAACAAAACAAAAAAGCTAAAGTACAAAAATAATTGAGGTTGTCTTTTATTTAGCTTAGCATATTAAACTGGAGAGCATATTTACAACTTTGAAACCTTAGCACATGTGAGTAGTGTAAAATGCATTTCTACATGCCTCCAAAAAGCCAATGACTTTGTATTAACTAAAGACATCTCTTCTGGTCTTTTATGTCCCTGTCTTGCTTTGCCACCATGGTGAGCCACCATTTTAATCCTCCAAGTGCTTCTGATGTATTTACAGTGTAGCACATAGATACCATCTGCTTTTTAACACAAGAAAGCATTTCACACCAGCCAGCCCAGAAACTGAGAGATTTTACAAGAGGAAGATTTTGTCTGCTGGTCTTGCACTTCCTAGAATACCTTGTGCTGGTCACTGTGTTCTCCCTCTGAGAGGACTCCAGGACAGAGCAGGGGGGAGGACATGAGAGGCCTGAAGCCTTGCATTGCCTGTCCCATTCCTGCTCCCTGCATTGTGGCCAAGCAAAGCTGGTACATGCTGTGACCACCTCTGGCCATCACTGAGGCTGCTGAAGCCAGTCACAGTCTGGCCCACAGTGCTTCAGCCCTGATGCTGATCACAAGGCTGAGTGGTGCCTCGTCACCTCCCAAAGCCTG
Source organism: Eurystomus gularis (assembly GCA_013400335.1). NCBI lineage: Eukaryota > Metazoa > Chordata > Aves > Coraciiformes > Coraciidae > Eurystomus > Eurystomus gularis. The sequence goes on from VZZY01023133.1 coordinate 218,875, forward strand.
GCACCCTCAGAGGGGATGTAGCACAAGGGTGCAGCAGCTTGCACTGGGCCTGGCCTCAGAGGTCTCCTCCAGACCCAGCATGGCACGTGCCTTAGCCCCAAGAGAGCACTATCACCTCTCCACTGGCACTGTCAGTCACCACCTGAAGGACACAACATGGATGATCTGAACTCCATAGGATATGCATCCATGCCACAACTGCTCCAAGGCACTGGATGATGGCTCAGGAGCCTCACATCCCCAAATCACAGAATAGTAGGGGTTGGAAGGGACCTCCGGAGATCATCTAGTCCAAGCCTCCTGTCAAAGCAGATTCACCTAGAGCAGGTTGCACTGCATTATGTACAGGAAGGTTTTTAATCTCTCCAGAGGCAGAGATTCCACAACATCTCTGTGAAGCCTGTTCCAGTGCTCCATCACTCTCATAGTAAAGACGTTTTTCCTTATGTTCAGATGCAACTTCATGTGTTCCAGTTTGTGCCCATTGTCCCTTGTCCTGTCACTGGGCATCACTGAAAAGAGTCTGGCTCTATCCTCTTTACCTCAACCCTTTAGATATTTATAAGCATTGATAAGATTCACTCTCAGTCTTCTCTAAGCTCAACAGAAGTCTGCTTCCCCTTGACACAGCAGTTCTCCCTGTCTATGCCAATATTCTCCTTCCAGGTACAAGCTAGTAGCCCTGGTGATGTATCAACCCTTCTGCTGCCAGACAGTGCCTCACCACGTGCAACAATGTGTCCTCAACTATGTGTCCTCTCCAGCACCGGTGACAAAGTTCATCATGGATGCCAGGTGACCAGAAACAAGGAACTGCTGCCATCTCCACCCATATCACATCAACCACACTGCTCCCTGCAATGAAGGAGGCAGCTCCCTCTGCCACCACTGGCAGCTTGCTGCTCTGCCTAGACCTTTGGTAGGATCCAGCATGACTGGTTCGGTTGGTTGACTGCAGACATACAATCTATACACCTTACTCCAGACAACTGCTTTAGCAAAAGATTTCAAGTGAAAACAATAACAAAAAATAAAAGAAGAGGCCTCTTTCATTGCAAGAAAGATGAAAAACTGTTCAAGAAATTGTCACAGAGGTCTATCTTCAGCTGGTTCAGCTCTTCATGGGATTCATTTTTATTTTCATGTAGTTTGTTTTTCTAAGGAATCCAGTTTTCCTGGTTTTCTTCATTCCAATAAAGCAGTTGTTCCATTCAAATAGAACCATTGAAAGGTAGAGTACTCCTAAAAAAGTTATCTTACTCTTCTACTTACACCTCCTCTGTATTCAGCCCATGAAGTAGATTTCAGGTTGGAATGCCTTTTTCTTGAAATAATTCATTTCTTGATGCACTTTTTAAAAGCAGAAGCATTTGAAATTGGCATAACCAGAGGCTGTCCCTGGAAAAAGGGTTGGGCTGCTAATGTATATTACAAACCAGCATGATATCAGCTCTCCAGAGGAAACAGGGGAAGAGTACCACCCTGAACAGAGCCTAGCAGTAATGAAAGACATTTATTCCCAAGTCAAATGAGATGGGAGGCATTTCATAATATACTTGAGATTAATATTTTATTCATCACACAACTACAGGAAACAATTAACCCTATAGATAAGATTTTGTAGTAATAAAAATAAACATGATTAGAAATAGTATTAATCACCATGTAATTTCTAAAGTATATGCTGTTAATCAGATGAAACTAGATCAAATCTAAAAGAAGGAGCACGTACAGGCTCATCCCATGCACAGAAACCAGCCATATAGAACAGAAAGTACAGGGGAAGAAACAAGTAAATTAATAGTCCATTGGCAAGGACATAGTATGATATTTAGGAGTTTGATTGTCCCTCCTAGGCTCCGCCACTGTGAGCCTCTGGGCAAATCACTCAGAGAGCCAATTTATATATCTATAAACTAAACAAGAGAGCAGGGTCCTCTTGGCAGAGCAAGAGAGTTTATGCTTTGGGCAACAATTCTTAAAAAGACTTGGCACTAAGAGTGGACATGACTCCACCAAACACGAGCCTTTGATGTGCTGTTGGGGCTAAAGGGAAACACGCACCCCTTGAGGCCTCTGTGGAAGAAGCCTGAATAGGACTGGAGAACTTGGATTAACTGCATACTTGGCACTCAAGTATCTAGTGTTGGAAGGCTGTATCAAAGTCTGCTGTGTACAATTCAAGAAACTCACTGAAAAGCATCATAAATACAGGACTGGAAGAAAACCTTTAATGCAGCTTTTAGCCTATGAAAATGATGTCTGACTTGATCATAAAAGAGTTTTGACAGGAGGCTCTTACAGGTAACAGGCAGCACTAGAAACAAGCTCCAGCAGATGAGTTTGGATCAGATGTATGATGCAGATACACAGGGAACTGTACTTCACCACTGGCACACCTTCCCAAGGGCAATGACAAGTTCTCTGTCCTTAATCCTTTTAAATCAAGATTGGAATTTGCATTCTGAAAATCATAATTCAAATAAGAATTCATTTAGATTGCACAAAGAGGGTTAGCCTGAATGATGACAAATTTTTTTTGTTCTGCTTTTTTAATCTACAAGCACTTACTACAGGTAACAGTGATTTAGGCTTATGTACTTCAATAGATTTTGTAAAACAGATTTAAAAGCTCTGATGAGAAGTCACAGTTGCAAACTATTCTTCACAGAAATACTGGTTCATTAATATGAAGTGATTCCCATATTGGTGATTTACTTACTAAAGATACCTTTTTTCTTCTTATGTATTAAATCAAAGGAAGAGCAAAGAATAACATATATGGTAAAATTACAGCATGCAAAAAATGGCATACGCTGCACAGTTTAGACTGGTATATATAGATGTGGAAAAGAGGTGGATAAGAAGATTTAGAAGTGACTAAATAAAAGCTTTTAGGGAAAAGCTCTGTACAGCAGCATCTTCCACAAAGGTAAATCCTCACAAACCTGTTGTTAGCTGCAGGTTTTCTCCTCATCTAAGTCTTCACTGTCAGGTCCCTGATGCTTCTACCCTCCAGCTGCTGCCTACCTTCCTTGCCAGCCCTCAGCCTGGGGCCCTCCCCAGCTGTGCACCACTTCTCTTCCTGTCTAGGACAGTGGTTTGGGTCTCCAGCACTTACATGCTCCAGCTGCCGGGTGATTCAAATGGACCTTATGGGCCAAACAAATTATAACCAATTAGTTCATTGAAATAACTTCTTTTGTGGTTAATTTACAGGGAAGGAGATGATGATCCAGCATGTGGGACATGTTGCTTTTAGGCATAAAGCAGTCAGATTACTTTTAAGTATTCAGGCTTGGTTTTTTTTGGTTTTGTTGGGTTTTTTTAAAGGCGAAACAATAGGCTATCTGTTGCATCACTTCAGTAACACAAAGCAGTCATAAACCCTGTTTAATTGGTGTTTTAAGGCAGGTTTATGGCTACAAGCATTGCTAAAGCATTAGAAAGCAGAAGAAGCACTGAACCCTTTCCCCATTATCCCAGACACTACAAGCATCAACAGATATTTACACTGTGGTCTATCTACTTATTGATTAAATTGCCAGTTACCATTTTCTGCTCTCTGATTTCTGCTCCATTTATCATGTGTTCAGCTACCTTCAGCTAGCAAGGACCACAGAAATCAGATGACATTTTGAGGTGATCTCTTGCTTTTATATATATACACACATACACATACATATTGCATGCCTACAGAAGCATGTACATGTACAAACTCAGAGTAAGACTTAAAAGGACTGTGATATTAAAAATATAAATTAAATTAAAATATATGGTGGATTTTTAAACTTCACCTTCCCCCGATGCCTTGAATTCATGCTAAAGTCATGTTTTATAGTTCTTCCTATAGTAATTTGGACTATACACCTGAAAATTAAGATTTTTACCTAATCTCATGACCTCCAGACTTTAAAGTCTAAATGTACCCTTCAAGTTGCCAGTGCTACCTTCTAAGCCCCTTGCATCAGAGGGATCTGCATTAAAGGATCCAGTGATTCCTAGTGCTGGTCTTTCAGAATGTTTTTTTTTCCACATGCTGTACATCTGCAGTAGTGTTGATGCAGAACATTTTACCCATTTTCTGCAATAAGCAAATCACTTGCAAAAAAATTATACTGTTTAATAACTAAATTATTTTAGATTTAGAAAATTATTACTGTTTGGAGGCAAAGTTAAACAAAATAGAAAGTAAGCAAAACTTCCTTATCCAAAGTTATATTTTCCTTCCAAGTTCAGAACCATAGAAAATATTAACATGCTTAAAAATATACAAGATGAGCAATAGTAAATACTTGTTTTCTCAGTATAAATATAGCCTCTTTATAGAATAGTAGGTGTTCTGTGGATTCTGTCAACGGCATCATACACTGGACTAAATTTATCTCTCCTTGTGAATACACAATAAGGTATAAGTACAAGATAGTGAAAGCAGAATGATGAAAAAAAAAAATCTGAAAATAAAGCCTCTAATGGATCTTTCCATCACCTACAACTGACTGAAAGCATGAAAAGAGATTTCTCTAAACACATACTAAACAAGTAGGCAACATCAATGATGGATTCAGACTTGCAGTTAATGTTTGTCTTTGTTATTTTACCACAATTTACCTTTAAAAACCATGAAGTTTCAAACAGCAATGGTTCCTTCCATATTACAAATATTTTGATGGAAGATTGCTTCAATATTCATTTTAAATGCACTCGTACGCAAATAGACTTTACTTCCTCACTGTGGAATTTTAAAAACAGAAACAGCAGGAATGATTCAATGGATCAAAACCATCCTAATCTTAGCTATATGAATAATTATATAATCAAAAGTAGTGAATAAATAATTAAAAAGTGGCAGTAGTTTTTCTATTTTAAAGGCAGATGTTGTGAAACAATGACTCCAAGACATATTTCTTACAAGAAATAGCAAAAAAAAGTTAAAAAACATTAGAAAATAACCTCTTGTGAAAATTTTAGATTTCCACCCCATGGTTTCCAGCCTATGGACATCCAAGACGTCCGTTCTCAGCAACTGTGTGCAGATCTTAATACAAGCCTGTGTACTGTGGTTGCATCTATAATCTGATCATATTGAGTGTGGCATTGTGGGCACTGCTTATTCTCTGTACTTTCAAGGAACTGTAAATCTATCTGATCATATCTGGGGGAAGAGGATCATAGGAGCACATCTGCATTTGAATTAGATAAGCTAAGTTTCCCAATTAGTTCCAATTTTCAGTTACAGATATAAATATATAAATGCACGCACACATTTGCAGATATCTCTCTGTACTTATATTTAGCTTTATTGTCATCAACAGCATGCCAGCAGGATGCTGTTCAAAGGAGTTGCTTTATAGATGCAATCGGGAATTTCAAATGGAAGCTATTTTCATCAAAAATTCTCCCTTCATCAAAACCAACTTCTCTATTTACGGAAACATACTGGTTTTAATTTAAATGCCACTGGTGTGCAAAGGCTAATGTGACACAGTGAATGTGAATAGATTTTAAGTGTTTCAATCTTATTGCAATAAATATTTTCCCTTCTTTTTTTTTTTTTTTTTTTTAAATTCAGCACATTTAATTACCAGGCTTCTGTTATATGTCTTCTTTATAGAGCAATTCTAGCAACACACTTCTAAGAGGGCTAAAATTACCCTATAATTATCTACCCACAGGGCTGTGATCTGAATAGAAATTGTGTTATTTGATTCATTGCACAGTACATTTCTGTTGTACATGTTTTTCTCTGTAACCATATGACAGAAGTACTTGCACAGTCCTTTCCAGTTTATCAACATTTGGGATGTCCCAATCTGTTTTTTGTAAAACTCCAGTAGTATGAAGCCCCTAAGCCAAGACCAAGTTCACTTTACTACATTTTAAGCAATTCAGACAAATGATGAACGTTTCTGTGTATCTCTCACACAATCTTTTCTTTGAAGATTTTCCTCAAGCTATCACCAAATGCCCCTGCATGGTATGACCTGAACAGATTTCAGCATCATTCTCTTCCCAATTCTCCCAATTTGTTGTTTACTATGAATAAATATATCAAGTAAAGTTTCTTTTTCACAGCTTTCACTTACTGAGCCTTTGCAAAATACTCCAATTTTACCTTTGTGACAAGCTTCCAAGTTCTTGAGGTTTTTTATGTATGAGGTGAGAACTTCTATTCTCTGTACCTCTCACCACCTTCACTTATGAGGCACTACATAGAGCTGCTTTATGATTTTCAGCTTTCCATATATGTCTGCTTGAGCTCCTACAGGACCTGATTTAACAACAGGGGACCTGCTGGTGTTTGATTTTGCTAGTGATTCCTGCTTGGAAAGGAAAAGTGGGTGAAGCACACATAGGACTAAGCCTTCTATGAAGCCAGCATGTGCTTCACATATTTCACATGCACTTCCAGTCACTTATTGCATTATGGAGGAAACTCATCTTATCCTGTGGCATGCTTACCTTAGAGGCATTCCTTGTGCCCAGTGCCAAGACTACCTTGTGGGAAAGCAGAAAGGGCCTCTGGTGAAGGAATGCCATGAACAGACATGGATATCCCAATCAGAGAAGGGGGAAAAAGGAAAATCAATAAAGTCAGTTTACCTCCTATATTATCACATACAGTGCATGAGGATTTCCTAAGTCCAGAACATACTAGTCTTTCTGCGCATGCATTAGTATTGCCCGCACACAAACTTATGGGAGTTCTAACTACATACGCAGCCTCTCTGACCAGGTGCTTTACCTGTCTTTGGCAAGGGCCAACTGAAGCATGAGTAGATGTCTGATTCATGGAGTAGGGAGGAAAATCATAGAATCATTCAGACTGG
>VZZY01023134.1:0-19844 GCA_013400335.1 Eurystomus gularis
CCTGTTGGGTATGGCTTCTGTTGATGCTGCTTGCATCTTGCTGAGAGATGCACTACCATCTCTCTTGGTAGTGTCCTTCCACATGAAGGGCCACTAAGGGAGCCATCTCTGTCTGTTGTGTCCAGCAGGTGTTGCTGGCACCACAGTGGTCAGCGAAGGAGCTGGGCCCATGGGAAGCTATGGCAGGACTATTTGAAAGATTATTTCTGAGGGGGTGTTGCTGAGTTCAGCTTAGGTCTGTGTGAACAAGCAACTGATGGCAGCGTAAAATGATGATGGCTGAACTGCAAAAACACAAGAAAATTAAGTGCAGTTGTCACCTGAAAATGTGTACTAACCAGTTTGGAGAACAAATTAAATCTGTAATAGAGAAATGCTTTCAGTGTGTCAATGCAGACTTACTTCCAGAGATGTATGTGATGCTTCTGTAATGTGCCAATCAGTGTCCAAAAGTACAATTATTTGTTTGTATACTTGAAGAGAGATATACAAGACAATTCTGAAGTCATGTTTTACTAATATATGGTAATGAAAATGAAATATTAATCATGTAGTCCACTGTAGTATAGATATGAAAAGCAGTTCATACTTAAAACTTGTACCTATAATACTTTTGACAGTAATATTCTAGTTCAGTTTTGGCAGCTACATGTGTTATTTTTCAGGCAAAGCTGGCAATAACTCAGGCTTGGAAACATTGAGCAGACTCCAGCAGCCCTTTCTTAGGCAAGGTAACTATTTCAATACAAGATTTAACCTACTTTTTAATAGGATAAAAATGGATGACCTGAACAAATAGAGTATCTCAAATGTTGTGCAAAAGAGGATAGTCTTCTCGCTTACACTAATGTTTTTATTTCCCATTCATTGCTGAGGCTGTAATGAGCATCAGTTATTATAGGGTGGCTCAGCTCTAACATAAATCATGTAACCTCCCCTTTATTGATTTATATGAGCATTTATAGATGGCACTCATTGTCTTTATAGAGCCTGGGATCTTACAGTAATTAAGCTCAAACATAAAATAAATGACATCCAATATAGGTTGTTGAAATATCATGCAAGGTGTCTTTCCTGATTCCTATAATCAGTTTAGATCTCATCTCATTGCCATTTTAAAAACTAACTAGACAAACCAAATGAAAGTAAACAATTCACAGCAAAAAAAAGAACAGCAGGAAGGCATGTATTCAGTCTTGAAATGACTATGAAAGAGGTTTGTCAAAATTATAGTGTCCATATTGTATCAGGTGTCACTTTATTTTTGGTGGTGGGTTTGTATGCAAACCTATTTAGCTCAGTGGTATCTTAATCATACCTGGAGAATATTGTACGATAATGCCTTATCTCTAAGTCCTCCATCCTCTTGGATGAATAGTAAGTTATTATTTTCTTTCCCTCTCAAGAGACAAATTTATACCTTACAGTACACTCATGTAGTTATCAATTATGTTGATTTAAGACCACAACTACCTTTAATGGTAAATAGTAAGCACTGTGTACAGAATCATAAATGTGGACTGCTATAAGAAAACTTTTTTTCAAGCCATGAATGACAATCTTCACATGCTGCAGGAAGCAAAACCAGGGCTATAGTTGGTTCTTTGTTAATTGGATTGCTGCTGAATTATTTTTCTTGTTTCATAACAATTGTCAAGATATAAGTATCATAAATATTTTTTAAAATATTACTGAATTACCATAAATATTAAATGGTCTTCAGGAGCATTTTTCCAACTCACACAGAACATTCAAAAGTTAATTCAGATTGGAAGTCTGCACATCACTGAAGTCTTTCAATGAACACTTTCTAATTTAAATTTCAAACCTCATCTGGATGTATTCTGACAATTTTTAAAGCATGTGGGAAGCAACCACTGTGTAGCTAAGCTTTAAAACACTTGTCTAAAAAGAACATGGAAATCTGAATCTCCTGCCCATAAATCTAGCCTGAGCCTTAAGCCTGGGCAAAGGTTTTTCTCAAGTGGCATTCTGAAGCTACAGTTGGAAATACTAAGTGGGAGAGAGTTCCCCTATCAGCACACAGTGCTGCTACGGCCTGGCAATCTCTTTGCAGCCCCACTCTTCGTGGGTCTCATCTTGTACTCTGCCTATAGCTCTAAGTACAGGTGGATGCTTCTGTAGTGGGACATGTTGAAGCCACTTTTAGAAAGGATGTGAGTTGGACAATTCTCACAGAAGCCTCTACTTCTCTTCCTTGATATTTTTGCAGCACCACTCTTACTATGAGTCTCATATCTCTGTCAGGGAACAATAAAGGCAGTTGCTGCTTAGTAGGGGTATCGGACTTTGAGTCAAGCATCACAGCATAGCAGGCAGAAGCCATGGCTTCACCAGTAAAAGGGGCTTAGTCCTGTCATAAAATTATCTCAGTTGGAAAAGTCCTTTAATTTCATCAAGTCCAAACCCTAACCTAATACTGCTAAGCCTACCACTAAACCTTGTCCTTAAGCACTTCATCCACATGTCTTTTAAATGTCCTCAGGGATGGTGACTTCACCACTTCCCTGGGCAGCTTGTTCCAATGTTTAACACCACTCTCAGTTTAAGCAGTTCTTCCTATTATCCAACCTAAACCTCTCCTGGCATAACTTCAGGCCATTTCCTCTTGTCCTATCCCTTGTTACTTGGGAGAAGAGACTGATCTCCTTTCAAGTAGTTGTAGACAGTGACAAGGTTCATACAAGCCAGGAAGTCAGCCTCCGGGTCAGAGTCCTGATCAATAGGGTACAAGCCCAGGCACAGACATGGCTGCAAAGCAGCTGTCTAGGCAGAAGCCAAGTATGAGAGCCTCTGTTTAATGCAGCTGTAAGTGAAAGAGGTTGGAACTCCTGCTGCAGCTTCTTCCAGCTCTTCCTCTGAGAACTTGAAGGCCAGTTGAGGCCTATCAAACAGGTCTTGTCTGTCAGAGGTATCCTCCAAGGAGGAGTGAAGATTGTTGTCCTAAATGACCCTAAGCTTTGCAGGAAATTTCTGCCACAAGATAGGCTTTCCCTTGGGGCTTCAGCATGACTAGAGAAGATGTCTCATAGTAGCTCATGCTTTTCTTTGGCAGCTTCTTAGGAGATGTGCTCTTCCCAAGGGCACCAGCTTTCTCCCTCTCACTACTCTAATCCTAGTCTTAACCCTAAACCTGGTCTTGGAGGCTTTAGTACACTTTTCATTAAGTCTTTCTGCTAGTCCTTGAAATATAAGTATGCTTTAAAATTTATTCTCTTGGACATTTTTGATACTCCATGTAAAGGAATTGAATTGTGCTGCCTAGTTGCTGTTGGTTTACTAAGTGACAAGGCATTGTTTCTGTGATAAGTATTCTGATAGAATAAAACATTTTTACAAATACTTCTCTAAATTTAATATTAATTTCAGCAAACGTTAATGCCAGTGAAGCTTGATTGCTTCTGTCTGCAGAAATGAACACAAAAGAACTGTATTTATGAATTCAGCTCATTTAAAAACTAGCATGAATAAAGTACATGTAGCCTTTTATACTACCAATCAACTCTAAATATCATGATTTTTTTTTTTCTTGGTAAGAACTGGCACCCAATTTCAGAATTGATGTTATAGAGAATGAAGGGAGAAATTATATGATGGACTTACAGAATGAAACACCAAATGGTAAAGAGACATTAAGGACAACTTCCTTCAGTCCTTGCTATGAGAATCTGAAACATGGACTGATGCTCACAGACAAATTTCAAAAATATCTAATTACCATGTACATATCCAGACCTTACTTTCAGAGAAGATAATGACACCAGCAGGACGTGTACATATCAAACCATGTGTGTTAGTAATACACCAATTATTTTTCATAGTGGTTTTCTACTGCTGGACTCTTATTGCCTGTGTTCAACTGACATCTCAGTGTGAGATGCACAAGCTGAGAGTCAGACCCCCAAAAGGTACCTGTTTGGAAGACATACATACAGTGGTTACCTTGGCAACAGACACATGTGAAAGCTCTCAAAAGAGCTTTTTTTCCTCACATATTCATTTTTTTTTCTGCTCAGGGTTTTGGTTCGTATGTATATGTAGGTTCAGGCTACAAACTTTATCAATCAAACTACAGCTGCACAGTTTCGACTCTGACTTTTATTCTTTTCTGCTTTCCAGCAACTTCTGATGAACATTGGCTGATGAATGGAGAGATTGGGATTTGGCAGAGCATGCTGCCCACTAGAAATACATAAATCTCTGTTGAAACTTTACAGATCATTTACATGAACTTTTGAAGTAGGAAAACAGGTTTATATTACTAATGATGAAAAGCCTATATACAGTTGCACATGGAGAACTGCCTAAATAAGAAACCACTCAGACTGAATCATCTCATTTTTTTCATTTAATAAACATGTACATACATCCTTAACGTAAGTTCTAGTATGTCTGTGTCTATTAGTATTAATAGAGAGTCGAAGTACTTTTCAATTGTTAAATATTAGCATCCCTATTTCACAATCACAGAGAATGATCACAAACATGTAATATAAGTTATGTTACTTGAAGTACCCTCATTCTGGAATCAGCCCCACTTGGAATCGGTTTTGAATGTTTTAAATTGATGCCTTATTACAGCAAAAGTTTATAATTCATCTGCAAGTATCATATAAGCAGTCCATTTTCAACAGTGGGTTGTATATCTTATGTATTAATATTAGTACAATCAGAAATTGTGAGAGAGAAGGAATGAATTCATTTTGCTCCATCAAAAGTCCAATTAGGTACATTTGGAAGGTCAGCTTTTCCATTTAGGCCCCTTATAGTTCTTCTTCCAAGTTAGCTCATGCTAGATTGGTTGGACATGATTATGCTCTTCACATTTTACACAGACGTAGCTATTTCATTTTCACTGGTATAATAATTGGTCTAGGAGCAAATCTAAAGGCCATTGCATTTATTTGGTGATCTTATCAGTGTCCTCAGTGAGTGAGGAATCAGTTTACATGATACCTACTCCCTCTGTTTCATCTCCTTAGCAGAAATAATGCCATGAGACACTAGTGGCCTTTCAAAATTTGGAAGGGACATGTATTTATATTTTAGAAACAGAACTAGCAGTTTTTCATGTGCCTTCACCTCTGGACTGCTGATACTGGTAGCTGATGGTGCTAGTAGACCTCATTCTATATGGGACATAAAACATTATTTCCCACCAGTTCTCATAAAAGACCACTGAGTGTGTAAACCAGGACCTGTTGTATTAACAGAAATGTTCCCACATTTTAGCTGGCTTTGACATAGATTTTCTACTTCTGCAGCTTCCACTGATTCATTACACTAACTAGGATGTATTTCTTTTTTCTGTCAGTATGGGTGAAAATTTAGAATACTATCTTCCTTATAAGGCATATTATTTGCAACGGAAAATGTCAGAAATTCAGAACTGTTTTCTAAGTACTTGGGCTTGAAATAAGAAGTACTTGATAGGCCTGTTCTGCAACTACTCACTTTGTTTTCAATTCTTAGTTCTCTCCCTGTCTCCTTCTGTATCTTTTTTTTTTTAAGCATTCATTACTATGTTATAACCTGGCCTCTATAGTGTTTCTGCTCTGTTTTATTTTCCGGCACAATAACCGTGCTACTGTACAGTAAGGCTAAATGTGAAGGATAGGTAATAATTTGTCAGTGTTTCAAGCAGAATTCAGGGACATTTCAAAATGTTTTTTTGTGATTTGGGCTTCCAACTTTAAAACGTGATGTGTAATTGACATTTTGATACTTCGAGGCCATGGTGTATTCTCACACTTCCTTGAAAAAAAACCCAACTTGCTGACACAATCAGGAAACAGATGGTGACAAAGATCTTGTATTTAATATGCCAATCATTATGCTTTACTTGCATATTATCATCTCATTCATGAGGCCACTATATGAAGGAATTTTGCTATGCCTCTACAAATCAATCCAGAAGTCTTTTAATTTGGTTTTTTATATATATAGTTTAGGTCTTTCTTATCCTTTCTATCTTTCATTATTTTGGGGGGCTGAGTGTCTATGCAAATTTATTACACATGAAAAAATGCTTTGACATTACTATGGCTAGAATAGATGTCAGCAATTAAATATTCACTATAGATAGCTTCAATACAGAGACCAAGAAATGACTTGGCAACTGAAGTATCCACATTTTCCATACTTTGGTGTGTCCTTAATCCAAAGGCAGTGACATAGTAAGACACTATGAAGGATGATGTCGAGTAGGAGGATGGATTTTGTTATGTGGCCTCACATCTACTAAGACCTGGACTTCAGTCAAAATTTCTGCTCAAGAAAACCACAGATGGCAGATTACCAATATATTTCAGTTAGAGCTAGCACTGGATTTGAAATCACAAAGTGTCTGAGCCAAGTAAACCTCTTCTTCAGCTCTGAAAATAAAGCATTTTCCTTAGAAAGTGTCTGACTCAGTCCCACCATAAAGGAGTGAAGTTCATCCACTCACAAACTGAGCAAGGACGCTCCTTGGACAGCCTGAGGTCCTCTGAAGATGCTTTAGATCTGTCCTGATTTCACTGGGACAGAATCATAGGCCAGCCATGGTGTACAGGTCATTAGCAGTTTGGAGTCACCCAGGACAGCTGACCTGAGTTGGCTGCAGGTGTATCCCATCCCATAAAAATCATGCTCAGTATAAAGGGGGAAGTTTGCTGGAGGCAGAGGGTCTTTTGTTGGGTGTCTTCTGATCCTGTCTCTTTTCCTGCTCTTGAGGACTGCCTTCATGTTTATTGTGACCACCGCACATTTGCTGGGCTGAGTATAACTTTGTTTACTTTATATTGGTGTTAGTTTGGCTGTTTCACTAAGTCTGTTTTCATTTCAATTGGTGAGTGTCCGCTCTTTCTCTCAGTCCCCTTTCTTGGCTGGGGAAGGGTCACTGGGTAATAGAGCAACTGCTGTAGTTTAACCCTGGAGTTGGGCTAAACATAGACAAGTCCATTATTGTAAGTGGTGAGAAAAGGTTAGTTCTTTCTCCTTTTTTTCTATCCTGCAATGTCTAGAGAAAGCTTCTTCCTTCTTAAGTGCAAAATGCTCATATTTAGAGGAAGTTGGAGTATGGTTAACACTGTTTTGTTTTTTTCTCTCTCATTCCTACTCTGTATCTGTAGGTTCCCCAGCTTCTAAAATGTGTATTTTTCTACTTAAAGTAGTAAAAAATATTTCTGGGCCTTTACAGAAGGAACAACACAAGCAAGAGTTCACAGTGTATAGGTAGTCATGCTACAAGTGCCATGTTATCTGAGATAGAACATGCCTCTGACCTGGGTACATTTGGGTAGCTATTTGAAAGCTTGTATATTCCTCCTGAAGTGGATAGTACACTGGCTTTGAGCTTGTATAAGATGTGGGAAGAAAAGAAAGAATTGTTTTGTGCTTAAACCTAGAAAAGAAGCTATTTCTGGAGGAGAAAAAGGAGTTTTACACTATTGTTCAACACAATACAAAGCCATTCCAGGCATAGTGGCTATTTCCTTGAGATGAGCCTTACAAAGAAGCAAGGTGGTCTTAAGTGCAAGAAAAATGAGCCTATATTTCTTTCACGTGTCACAACACGATTTATAGTAGCCTTTCAGCATATTGCTGTTTTTTCCTCCTTCTAATGCTCCTTTCAAACTACTTGCAATGTACTCTGTTAAACTGGGTCTTCCTTGACTTATAACTGGGGGTTCTGTGTCATCCCTATTTTGCTCTATTCCCTTCATTATGTGGTATTCCTCATTTAGCTTCTCTAAGCAGGTTTGTGGTTTACAAAACTAGAAATCCTCAGAGTTGCAATTGTTTTTTCCTTTTAACTGGTTAAGGTGAAAAACAAACCCAGAAACCTACCAAGCCCAATGCTGTATTGTGTAATAGTTGAGCTGTTCTTAAACACAGGGTCAGATTTACTGTTTGTTTCACCACTTATCAAAGATAGTGGCATATGCACCTTGCACTACCTAGACAGCAGTCTCTTGATGTCAAAAGTCAAGGTTACAGCAGCTTTTGAGTTTATCCAGGCTCTGTGATGTACAATGTCACTGTAACAGAGCACTTCCTCTTTGTTCTGGGGGAACTCGATTCATAATAAACCCATCTAGGGTGTACTCAGATTGTGATAAAGAGCTCTACACAGAGGCTCTTATTTTAGCAAAACAGGTGTTGGCTTTGATTAGAGAAAAATGACATCATCCAGGGAGAGGAGGAAAAAAAGCAAAGGGAAAGGAAGGCAAAAAATAGAAAAAAGTGGCAACCAGACACAAATACATTTGCACATATAAAGCTGTTCTAATGAGAGCCAAATTGATTTGACATTCAGTGGCAGTTTGAAGCCAAAAAAAGCAGAGCAGCCTACAAAAGGCCCAGCTCATTGTTTATGGAGTGTCATACTTCATCATCTGTGAGACCAATAACAGTGATGGGAAGACCTTTAAAAGCAGGGAGTTTGCACAGAATGGCTGTGTGGATACTGCTGATGTCAGATCCAATAGAACGATTGTGAGCTATTTCCTGAATTGAAATCATGTTTGTCAGATTAAGTAGATGCTCTCTGCTGATTATATCTTTGAGAAGAGGACTTGGAACATTGTTAGGATTCTTGGCTGACTTCTCCTAGGCAGACGCAGCCACAATACTTATCCTATGATGGGTACCGATCATCAAATTGCCCTGAAGAAAAAACATAGGAGAGGAAAAAAAAATACATAACATGCAAATGCAGTTTTCAGTACATGAAAATTAATCTATGAAAAAACTTTGCACAGTCATGTAAATTAATGTAGGCATCCATTTCCTCACCCTTATTTTTATAGATAATTTTGTAAATATTTTTACAAACACAATTTTAAAATTTTCATTAAAGTAGGGGATAGATGGTAGAATATATTTTGTTTTGCTTTCAGTTAGAATACCTGGTGTGGAGGGACATGTTTATCATACCTTGTTGAATGCCATCATGAATTAAGCCTTTAAAAAATGTGGGATGCTATAGCCTTGCACAGGAAAGGATATGTGTAGAAAGCAGTCTCTTTCTGCCTTCTAGCTATGAGCTCAATCTAGATATCATAATATTTATATTCAATTCTGATACTAATATTTGTTTAGATTTCACTAGAAAAATCTATTTCCTTCTTGGGGTAAAATTCTGGAATTTCAGCCTCCTGGGTCTCAATTATCTAATGACTCACTGGCATACAAATTGACAGTGATCTCAAATTAACAAATCCTTAATCACCATTATACATATAGTATCTAGTATGGCTTTATAACTCAAAAAGCACTATCAGGGTGATCAAATTTATAATGGATAGCATGAGTATAGACCAAAAAAAATAGGAGAGACAAGATACCTGGAGATAGGTTTAAGTGAATAAATATTTCTTTCATTCACATCAAAAACAAAAATCAGTTTAACCTTTTCTGTGAACTTTCCATTCTTTTTCCTGTAAGTATTTCAGTCTGAGTTTATTAACACGGCCACCCACCATAATAAATAGATCAGTAGGTCAAAATATTTAAATACTCACAAAAAGCCAACATTACATCTATATTAAATACTGTATTCTGTGACGTACGAAGACAGTGTACATTGGTCATGAATTATACATGCAGATATAATTCCTGCTGTTAGCTTTATGTTATAAATCATATGATTGAGTTTCTTTTGTCATATTTAGGAGAATTATAAGCCACACTGGAACAAATTACAAATTTTGAACACTACAAAATAGGTTTCTACATTCATGCTGTGATAGTACCTAGAGATTCAAGGCCACAACTATTCTGCCACAGCCTTGACTTCAGTTTGCAGGAGAAATGGAGTTGCTCTGTGTCTAATGCCAGCTGGTTCAGTAATCAGTCTGAAGTCCTGCAGTCATGGCATTTAATTCTACTGAATTAAATATTAAAATGTGGTCAGCATGATAAGCCTTTCAACAAGTGGATTTCTCTCTTTTTTTTTTTTTCTCCACTTTTCTCAGGCTGTAAGTGTTGACATGGATGATTGTGTTGTAGGAAAAGTAAATAGGAAGTCAATTACTGCAGACTGAAGAAATGCATTGCTACCAAATTTTGTTAAAACATTTAAAATGTTACCTTTTAGGTTTCAGTGTCGGAATTGTAACACCACAGAAGTGAATGGGAGAAATTTACATTTCCCTTAGAGCTATTGTTTCACACTTCTGAAGATTCAGGCTATATCTTTCACTGCTGAGAAACGATGTATTTTACATCAGGCAATGTAAATTTTTTTATAAATTACTGAAAACAAAGAAAAGACAAACTTCACTTTAATGTAGCTAGTCAAGGTTAACCTCAGGCCCACATCTGCACTTATATTGTCAAAATATAAAGATAAATCACAATATGTCAACAATGAAACTGTATCTTTTGCAAGATAATGCTGTATTAATTATCTGCTGCTCACATTGGAATCTTCCCTCTAGAGTTCCATGCTCAAAGTTTGAAAATGTGTTATATTTTGGTTTTGTATTTCCTTTCACATCTGTGAAAAGTGATAGTTTTTATATTAAATTCTTCTGAAAAAGAACCACAGTAGGTTCAGTGTAAAAACATTTGCACATATTTTTTAAAAAAATTATTGGTAAAAATTACAATGAATTATTTATAGTAGTTAGTCAAAACACTTTTTTACATAGCTATTGTCTGATTTCAGTGCTGCATCAAGAATAAATATTATTGGTACAAAAAATTCACAAGTTACCTTGAGGAGTGAATATGTCAAACTTCTAGTCTAGTCATGGACAATTTATGTATCAGAAAAGTAACATTAACAAAACAGTGTTTCAATTTTATTTTTCCTACCAGACAGCCAGGTGTCATTAATCTGTTTTCAAGTAGTAGACTTAGGCAGTTGATTCTCCTTAGTCATTCAAAGGATCAAGGACACCTGATTTGGATGTGCAATTACAATCAAACAGCTGTTTCATCTAGTAGAGCAGACCAAGTCACTCAAAGCTAAAGTTAAGCTAAGAAATAGGTATTTTAGTTTTATTTTCCTAATGCTGAGGGTGATTAACTTCTGGCACAAATCAACTGAACAAGTGGCAATTTCTCTATTGCTTGTAATATCAGCAGCAGAAATGGATTTTTTTTCTTCCCCTGAAAGATATGCTTAACTGATGCAAAGCTTGCACAACTTTTGCAAGGAGTAAAGGTGTGAGAAGTCTCCTTCTCTGATAACTTATACTGTGTAACTTAGCATAGCACTTCCTTGCTGGTAGAGTTTGGATAGTTTAGATAGATGGCTCCTGAGCAATGCCTGACATAAGTTGCTTCGCTCAGAAAAAAGACATAAGATAAAATTTTATGTGCCTGTCTTATGTGGAGACCTAATAATTTGGATAACCTAGGGATTTCTTCAGTTTTAAAATTGACCAGTTATTAGTATTTCTAGAACATACAAGTATAAACAAGAAGCAGAATGAAACCCTACAGGAGTGAAAAATATTCCTCTGATCTATTCCAAAAGTGGTTCTTTAGATTTTTAGCCCTTCAGTATATGCAGTCTTATCTGCAATATTGTAGTGAAAATTAATTATCTTCCATTATTTTTATTTCTAGTGTCCAAAATTGGTTTACTTAGTTCATACAGCTAAGTCTGTCTATACCAGATTTTGTTCCATTTGTCTAGCTTCAGCTGAACTGCTTAGTAATCTCCAGCCTGCTATTCCTTTCACAGCTCAGTAGAGTTACTGAGCCTGCACAGGCACTGCTAAACACCTTCTGAAGAAGTCTGTGTTGAACAGGTATACTGAAAGCCTCATTGACACAGGTAATCTTTATTGCTGATGGCAAAAAGACTATAGGATAGCATTGAAAAACAAGGCAGGATTTACGCTTAGGTAGCTAAAAGAATTGATGCTGGGCTTCTCAACAGGACAGGTGTCGCGGTCAGGCGCGCAGAGGTCCGACCACCTCCCAAAGGGAGAAGGGTTGAGGGTAAATTGGGACATCTCCCCACCAGGCTCGCAAGCAGACACGGAGACCAAAATGAGTATCTAATAAGTTTATTACTAAATATATTCAAATAAAACCTTATTTACTTTATGGAAATATTACAATATTAAAGAATACCACGCCCACCCATTCACTCCCTCTCTCACCCACCGAGAGATAAGGGCAAATAAGGACTTAATTGTGTCAAAATACGACCTGTATGTGTGGATGGTGTGTGTGTGTGTGTGCGTGCATGTGTTCTTTCGGTGTTTGGCGATGGTCTCCGTGGAACGGCGACGATGTCCGACCGGCAGACCTGGACTGTTTTCAGTGACGTCAGCAGCTTGTAGCTTTTCTCTCTCTCCCTTCGACGGTGGCGTCGGCTTTGTCTTTTCTGGCAGTGCAGCTTTCGGTGCAGTTTCTTCGGCACCACTTCTTCNCTTACGGCCGGCAGCAGCTCATGGCTTCTTTCTCTCCCCTGGATTCCTGGAGCAGTGGGAGTCAGCAGTTCTGTCCGGCGGCTCTCCGCGGCAGCTGTTCCCTTCTCTCCGGTTGCTTGGTTTCTTCAGGGGGCTGCGCTGACAGCTCAGTTCAATTTCCCCCTCTCTGGCTGCTTGGCTTTTTCAGGGGGCTGTGCTGACAGCTCAGTTCAGTTTTCCCCCCCCTCCTCCTCGCTCCTCTCCGGCAGCGGCGGAGGGAGGAGGGGGGTGCGCTCAGCAGGAGCGATGTGCTCCTTTTGTGCAGTGAGGCGGAAAAGAGAGAGTTTGTTTACTTTTTCGATATTTATGGCTGGCGTTATCTCGGTTCCGGTTTCCTGGAGGATTTATGCCGAATAGATTTATGGGAAATCGAGTTTTTTGCTCACTGTTTTAATAAGGCAGAAAAAATCATGTGGTCGGTTCACCACAACAGGTTAAATACAGACACTAAGATAACAGCAAGAAGTTATACACATTCTCAGTATAAACCTTCAGTATAAAAATAGGTCTTATCAAGGAAGCATAACTGCTGACTACAAGCTCTACTCCTTAAGGACTGGTTATTTCTTAAAGAGGAAATTTTCCCCTGCTTGGAAATCTAGTAAGAAATTATTTTCAATAGGAAGGAAAGAGACAGTGGGAGTGATTCTGGAAGAAAACTAAAATGGAAATTCCTTTTTGCTTCTTTCCTATCACTCTGTATGCTACTCTCTTGTTACAGTGGGATGTTTGGAGACATATTTTCTAAAACAGTTCCCAGCCAGATAACCTTCATTCATGCCAAACTGTTCATTTTAAAGCTCCCTGACTAAGGCTAGACAGAGCCATCCTTGCACAAAACTATGGGAGGCTCCAAGATGTCTCCTGTCTGCCATTAAACCCACCTGTTCACTCAAAAAGCTTGTTCTAAGTAGTGATATCAGGTCCAACTGTGCAGTTGGAAATGACTGGAGATAAAACTGTGCTGCAGCAACTTGCAAAAGTTGAAAATTAGTAGTTCCTAGAAAGTCATGTGGCCAGAAGTTCATATGACATCCGTTTCCAAGGGATACACAGACACAGTTCACGTGCCATTACAAGCCTGTTGGTTTCTTGAAAGCAAATGCATATGCAATGTACCACATAGATCTTTGGTGCAGGCTTTCACTAACAAAGTGGTGTGTATACATATCTCCAAAACTATGGTTTTAACATGATACGTTTGGGTGTTTAACTACAATGCAAGAATTTAATGTAGTTCAGCGGCTATTCTTGTAGCTCAGAGTGGAAACCTAACCTAGGTGATCTGAAACAGCTTGTTTTTCTTGATATGTCTGAAGTTGGATGAACGTGGCTACCTTTTCGAGTCAAAAAATGGGGAAAATCAATGAAGACAATGGGAGAAAAATGATTTTTCATTTCAAAATTATTTCTGTATTACAGACTTTTTTCTTGCTCTGAAAACCAAGTGATTTTTATTTGGTACTCTTCCTGAACATGACTGTTAGAGTTAAAGGCTTACACCAGGCATGTCAAGTTCCTTTTCATAAGGAATCTGCAGCAAATCTTATAAGGTTTAAAGAATGAATATGCAAAGTGTAAGAATGTCTTCTTGCAAGATACCTGAATTGTAATAAAACTAGTATCTACAAGAAAAGGTTCCACTAACAGTAGAGACTAGTGGTAAGAGGTATTTTATTCCTGGTCCTGCCTGTGCAAAGATGAGTAGTATTCTCAGATCTATAGAAGCACAGAACACATAACAAAGAGAAAACAGCCCTGCACATTTAACCAAATCTGCTTCTTGCATTTTATTAGCCACAATAACTACTTGACAATTGGGTCTTTGTTAATAATTCCATTAGTAAATAATTAAAAAAAAGCCATCAAACTAGATATAGATTGCTCTTTATGGAGCAGTTTCTGGCGCTAATAAAAGTAAACAGTGTGGTTTTACTTTATAGCACCCTCCTCCAGCTTCTTTCCTCCATTGCTTTATTTCAGTCACTGAAGTAAGAGGATATGAACAGGAATATATATGGAAAAAGACGGTTTCAGTAAAAAGCTGATTTATTATGCAGCTAGTATTTTATTGTAGAACTGCATTAAAAAAATGAAATAGAAAATACGGCAGTTTTTCTGCAGGTATTGTATAAGCAAACATACCTTTATTTTCCACATAATATGCAAAAGCAAATTAAGTGTCTTTTGGTCAACTGCCACTTGTAAATGGAAGTAGCTCAGGTTCATTAGGATTTCTTTTCCCCTCTAATTCATTTCAAGTTTGCTTTTGTTTATGAAAATAGATTTGATCAGCTAATCAGTATAGAGGTAGTGTTCCCTCATTCAGCGATATTCGGCAGTTTTTATTCACTTTTATACTTCATTGCATTTTCACTCTTGGAAACTCATTTACATAATCTCCGTATGGTCATTTCACAGTAACTGTATGTGGCTCTGGATATGCCAGCTAATAATTACCCTGAGCTATCTGAGAATACCTAACTGCATAGTGGATATACAGTTATTTCTCAATAGTCAAACTCTAGACTGAAAGCCCCCTGACTGGTCCAATGCTATGAAATGTCAAGCTGTTTACCAACAACAAAGACTGTGCTTCTGCTTCTCAGAAGCAGAAAATGCCAGTGTTTATTTAAAGAAGAAGAAGAGAAAAAACCTCCCCTTTCTCTAGGCTTGGTCCTGTGGCTGATACAGTAAATAGTAGTTTTTGTCATTGACTTCAACGGAAATTGAATCTGACTCTTTCTCATTCTTTTTAGCCCTGTCCTGTTGCACTTCAGGAAAATACTTTATTTACACAATTGTCATAAAACTATCATTTCAGTAGATGAGATTCTGCTGTATTTCCTCATCTATTGGCTTAGTGTAGGTTTCCCTTTATCTCTTATACAGGCGTCCACGTCATAGTTCTGTATATCTGAACATGTGTTCACTAAAAAAATAGGAAAAGTAAGAACTTTCACTTGGAAGTTTTGTAGGCCAAAATCTGCAGGTGTTTCTACCATAGCATCCTTGCTTCCTTGAGCTTTGGCCACTACTTTCCACCATTACTGTGACACAAGATGGCTTATCATGAGATCGCTTCATTTTTCAGGGTAGAGTTTGGATTAAATGACTATAGAAAGGGGCAAAGGCAAATTATGAAAGGCAGGACTTTCCTCCCCTTCTTCCTTAGCAATTGAATTTTAAAAAGCCACTGACATTAATCACTGGTTACAGGGTATCTAATTGTACAGAGTTTAGGATTTGACAGAAAGGGTGAAAAACTTCTGAATAAGGATAAAGGAAAACACAGAAAAGCCTATATAAAAATGCAGAATGGGGAAGCTGTTTTCTTTGATATTTTACAGAATATGTGGAAATAACATTTGGATAATGATTAAATAATACTGAGAGTCTACTGTGCAAACAGAATTTCTCAGGGTTGTGTACGTGTGCTGTTTAATTGTTTTGGATTTTTGGTTGAGATTTCTTTTCTTTTCAGAAAATGATGTGATCTAAAAAGAGAGGACAAGCTTGGTTCTGTTATAGCTTTCATATAATTACTACAAACTAATGCAAATTAGACTGTAGGTCTGCTCAATGTACATTTCTGTGCTTGCCAAATTATGTTTGGCAGTGTGGTCAAGCAATAACAGATGCACACTGTGCCTAGTTTTCTCGGGCTGTTCAATAATTAGGAGGGCCATGTATTATAATAAACCACATCCCCTTGGCTGAGATTTGGATGCAAATTGCACACTAATTCACTTCCAAGTTTTTTGGAAGCACACCAAAAGACATGAAAATTAGGGAAATATACTATTTACTTCGGGAAATGTGCTTAAAACTAAATAAGGCTCATTTGTAAGCAGTGTTCATCTATTCCATCCTTGTAAAAAAAAAAAATTAACAATCAGTTCCCTTTCCTTTACACTATTCAGTTCAGGTCTAGCACAGAGCAGCTAATGTGACACCTCTGCAATGTTCATGGCATCTCTATTATTCTTGTACTGAGAGTACAATATAAAAGACAGTTACTCTGCTTTGTATTTCTCTAAGGTATTGCTGAGGTTGAGTGGATGATATCAGTTCAGTGAAAGACTTGAATCACACTGCAATCCAAATTCTTTGCAATCAGTTGAGTTGTAATGGCATGCTGTTTATAGCAGAAAATGCGCCTTTTCAAAAGGCTGAAGATTCTTTACCCTTAGCTATTATACAAAGGCTGAATGGACAGATTTAATGAAAAAAAAAAAACCTAATGAAGGAAATCCAAGGAAATTCAGCAATGTAGTTACATACATAGATGTAACTACACCTGTCTCCAGATACTGGAGAAATAGAAAATTAAAATAATTTAACTTACTGCTACACGTATTAACAGGTGGTTAGGGGTTCCTGGAAATCATTTAATAGTGAGCTACCTTGCAGTAACAGTTAATGTTCTTAATCACAGAAATAGAATGCAACCTAAAAATAGTGTAATAAGAGATACCTCTTGTGTTTATTGCTTACTAGTTGTATTGTGATTGCACCAAAGAGACAGGCTCACAGATTAGGATTCCTCTGTACATGCTTTATAAAAATACAGAAAAAAAGGCAGTGAAAATGGCAGAAATCAGAATGCTCTCCTGCAGTATTTTAAGGTTTGTTTTTTTTTCAAGAGAGATATCACAGAACATAATTTTGTAAATCTTTCCAAGATTTTAAAACTTACAGTGATCTTCAAGCAGTTCTTTACAAGAAGACAATGAGGAAAAATGTTGCTTGCCAAAAAGACAAAAACTTCTTTTAATATATTCTGCACTGCAGCACAATTAAAGTGACTACAGCGTACTTCTGACAAGGGTGACTTAGTTATAAACTAATTCACATGGGCATGACCAGAAATCTCTATAGTAAAGTTACTCATTACTGAATGTCTTAAATATTAAAAATTTGATAATACAGAAATACAGGAATAATGAGAATAGGCAAGTGTCCTAGGATTAATACTGGTTTTAGGAGGACAAATCAATGCTGTGATATGCAGCTATGGCTACGCTACCATATATGTCAGATGTACAGAGTTTTATGGTAGCTGTTTTTTAGGTGTTTCTTAGGTGTATATTTGGTTGTTGTTGGTATTGTTACTATATAATCATAGACAAACAGAATAGCAACAAAATTGTTTCCAGCATGATGAACACAGAGTTAACTACATAAAAGCAGTTTTGACAAAAGTACTGTTCACTCAGCGTGTTGAAATTGAAAACAGGGTAAAGACTAAATGTGGGATAGCAGCTGAAATTGTAAACTTGAATCATTTAAGGGACTATAAAGAGCTTTATGTGAATTTTTCAAAAATAACTTGTTGAACAACTTAGTAGCTGATAAACCTCAAGGCAGATAAGACCTCCCTAAAACACATTAGTTGAAATAGTCTAAAGTATTTATACATAATGATGTCTCCTGAAGTAGTTGTAAACTCTCAGGGAAAAAAAAAAATCTAAGCATTACAGTAGACAGCTCAATGAAGAGACTTTGTTCAGTGGTGATTAAAAAAGCAAATAAGATGTTAAATTGTGTTAAGAGGGGAATAGAGACTAGAAAAGAGAAGATTACAATTCCATTATATAAATAGATGGCACATTGATTACTGTATTCAGTTAGACATCTTATTTTAAAAAGACACAAATGAGAAGGTGAAATGAAGTACAATGAAAATGACAAAGGTGTTACTTTCATAGTCACTAAATTATGTCAGCCTCTCCAGAAGCATAAGGGACTAAGTGGAAAATGTTAATCCCAATTTGACAGAACCATCCCCATAAAGCTATCCCGTTTTCTAACATTCATTAGATGCAAACCAACCTGGTTTTTAGCATTTATGAGAGACTGCTTCAGCATGCTGCCAGTGTCAGATTCAGGAAAATATAATGATGGTATAAAGATATTATTGGACTCCAGTCACTGTTGTGTACGTACTCATGGTATATGTGAAGTATGTGGAAGCCCAAATCAACATTTGAGAAATAATGTAATTTCCATTTTAAATGAAAGATCTTTCTTCAAAATTTGTCTTTCCACTTAAATTTCCGGGTATCCCTAGCTTGTTCCATTTTCTTGCAGAGTGGCGTTAGAGGGGGACCTGGGGTAGGGGCTCAGTGGTGGGTGTTATTAGTACTTTTATGAGGATTTTGCTGTTATTTGGTATAGAAACAAATTCATTGAAGCCAGTTAGAATTTATTAATTATTATATTGTTGTGAAGAGATAAGGGTTGTTACATCTTGCCTGAACTGCTCAAGACGAGATATATATGTAATAACTTCCACAGACTTGGAGAAGACCTCTGAAAACATCAAGTTTGTGCATATCTATGTCTGGTGAAACAATATGTGTGCATGTTAAACATTGAAAATAGTCCAAGAGCTGCCATTAATTTGAATTGATCTGAAATAATTATCTGGAACTGCCAGAAAACTGAAAAATTTTCACAACTCATATCTGAAATACTCTATCTTTTGAAAAATGTAGAAGAATGTCATTGTCATCACTGCTTCTAACTTCAGTACAACATTAATTCATTAAATATGAAAGACAGCACTGAAGATAGGATGCCTCTCCACTCAGAAGAGACTTTGGTAGCATACCCATATTCACTTATGCTCCTTCTCTGTATGTGGTGAACAGTATGTGAAGAAGTCTCACTGGAGTGTTATTGAGTAAAATAGTCTTCTAATAACATTAAGTAAACTTACACATCAAGTTGTGTAAGCCTATATAATGATAAATACCCAACAAAACTTTGGATATGGGGCAGACCAAACACGTCAGTATTTATCTTGGTCTTGCCAGCTATGTTTCTTCAGCAGTTGACAGCTTTTGTGATTTTATTTTTTTTAGTCTATTGTACTAGAGGTGATAGAGTTATACTGGCATGTATTCCACATCTATCAGATGTCTGCCTGCATTTAAAGCTCTACCTATTCCTTCTAGTCAGTACTCCTACATTCCTTATCAGATTATTCCTAGAATAACATGACCTATACTGTAGTGTCAGGTGAAAGCTAAGAAAAATAAATTTCTCTACATTTGATTCATTGTATGACATGTTGACATCATTAAAACAACCACTATGACTTACTGTTTTCCTTATCAATCTCCCTCAATAGCTTTGGCAAGTTAGAACTGAAACCGAGCAATAATTTTTACTTAATTGACTACAAGAAATCTTTTCAAAATTCATAGCATTCAAAATTTTCAGAGGAAGAAGTGAACATTTTCAAGCATTTTCAGTTGGAAATAACCCATTTTACCATTAGTCCATTGAAAATTTTGGATGATAAAGAGTTTTGTTGAAAAAATTGAGATGTATTATTATTAGCACGCATATGTATATTCCTGTTTACCTTCCTGTTCATTTATTTTTAAAGGTAGAGCT